>JBAMBO010002289.1:0-26474 GCA_037044535.1 Lordiphosa magnipectinata | reverse complement strand
ACGAGAGCGAAAGTTAAAGTCGGCTCTAACCGACTTCGATATACCCGTTGCTCATGGAAACAAATGTTTAATAGCCTTCCTGAGTGCCTGAGGTGGGTCATCATCCGATCTTGATGAAAATTGGAGGGTTTATAGAGGTTACGAATATTAAAGTAAGTTTTAAATTTGAGATCGATATCTCAAAAATTGTGGGAGTTATTCAACATTTTTTATTGTGGGGACGGGGGTGGGCGTGGCAAAAATTTGAAATAAACTTGATCTGCGTGCAGACAATAGGAGTCTACATTTCAACATTGGTTGCTCTAGCTCTTCTAGTCTCTGAGATCTAGGTGTTCATACAGACAGACGGATGGACGGACGGACGGACGGACGGACAGACGGACAGACAGACAGACGGAAAGACGGACATGGCTATATCGACTCGGCTGTTGATACTGATCAAGAATATATATACTTTATATGGTCGGAAATGATTCCTTCTGCCTGTTACATACATTTGCACGACTTTAGTATACCCTTTTACTCTACGAGTAACGGGTATAAAAATATATCTGGCAATGTTATTAAATACAACCTGGAGTTTGTGACGGCAAACCGAATCACAGATGCAAAAAACTTCGACTCCATAAAATAGTGCAGGAATAAGGCAGATTTTTGCAATTCTCATTCAAAGTTGAGTTGGTATGTATTGCTGCGTAATATATAACTGCCTTAGCATGCCATAAGTTTTGCCAATGGCTTTATTAATGTGGTCAGTCCACGAAAGAGTTTTGTTAAAGGTGAAATCTAAGTTAATAGCCCGTTCTATATAGTCTACAGGAGTGTTGTCAATAAATAATTTAGGTAAACTTGTAGTGTCAATATCTTTTTTGTATACAACTAAGCACTTCGACTTTGTAGGGTTCAGCCTTAGTCCGTTTTGAACAGCCCAGTTTTTTACCACAGTCAAATCGTCATTACAGGCACTAACACATTTACAGATACGATTTAGAGGACGACTAACATAAAGTTGGACGTCATCAGCATACATGTGCACTTCACAGTTTGGCAAAATACTTGGCAAATCATTAACATAAATTGAAAACAATAATGGGCCAAGAATCGATCCTTGAGGGACACTACGTTTGAGTACAAGAAACGATGAGAAGTTTGAAGGGGTAACCACAGCCTGGCTCCTATTACAGAGGTAGGAATACAAAAAATTAGTGGCTGAGTTCGAAAAAATATACATTCTTTTTAGCTTCGTACAAAGAATCTCATGGTTTACCGTGTCACATGCCTTACTAAAATCGAGAAGAGTTAGAAAAGTTACGTTATCCTAGTCCATTTGCCAACGAATGTCTTCAGCGATCTTTATTATGGTTGTGGTACAGCTTCTGTTTTTTCTAAACCCTGATCGATTGTCATTAAATAATTTTTCCGAATGCATAAAGTTCGTTATTTGGCCTGCCATCAGATGTTCACAAACTTTGGACAGAAATGGTAAAATCGATATAGCCCTACACTCTTCTGCGGACTTAGGAATCGGCACAACCTTCGCTACTTTCCAGGAGTTAGGAAACGAACTTGTGGTCAAGGCAGTATTAATGATATGGGTAACGTAGGAGACTGTTACTGGCAGTATTATCTTTAAAAATTTTGGGTTTATTTCATCCAGACCAGTAGCATTTGATTTAATCTTAAGAATAGACTCCAGGACATCCCATTCAGTTACACGAAAAACTAAAACTATTATCACAGTCGTCAGTGTCAGGTACTTGATTTAGGTACGAATTTATATAGACTTCAGGTACTTGGCATTCTACGAATTTTTTATTAAGAACGTCTACATTTATAACAGATTGAACTGATGGCTTTGGTTTGACTTTTAAGTTGGTTCCAGGTTTCCCTGTTACCAACAGCACTGCCAAATTTTTCTTCGAAAAATTTTCGTTTTGCACAGTTTATTGGTTTTTCAACAGTTTTCTTAGCTTTTTTAAAATTGTCCGAATGATATGGAGTTCGGCAACGCTTCCATTTCTTAAACATCATATTACGTGAAGAAATAGCTAATTTGATGTTTTTGTTTATCCACGGTTTTTGTCTGGGACTAATATTTTTTCTCCGAAGTGGAACATATAAGTCGTACATATATTTAATGTTAGTTTGAAAGTGACTTAACTGATGATCAACAGAGGGCAACGTATAAATTAAATCCCAATTACGCAAGTTAAAGGCATCGTGTAAAGCAGAAGTGTCAATTTCCTAAAGTCCCTATATTCTATTTGATGGTGATTGTAGTCAAGTTGTGTATCATAAGTCAGAAAGATTAAATTGTGTTTGGAGAAAACAGGTACAGATAGTGGGTCATACTTGAGGACTTTCACAGGGTTTATTCACAAAAAATACATCTAACAAAGTATCGCTGGTGCTGGTGTAATGTGTTTCTATGGTGGAGTTTACTAACTGTAAGTCAAGTGAAATCATGTCATCTGATAGCTTTTTATCAACTAAAATAATACTGAAATATCCCCTGTCAATATATCAGTATAATTAAGCGATAATGTGGAAACTACACTTTTAACCTCGGAATAATCAATATTTCGGTGTGGTCGGTAAGTGCAGCAAATTAGTGTCTCCGTATGGTATGTTTTATTACATATCTGAACAAATATACATTCAATTGCATATTACATCGCATGGAATCCCCAATATTAGTGAAACTAAGAGGCATAGTCAAATCTATGCAGGGAGCGGATAGTTTACCACTTTACTCGACAGGCCACAGTTCTGGCTACACCCATCGTGAGCATAGACTCAGGGTAGCTTTATTTTATAATTATTCTAGAAGTAGTGTATATTTTGCATATAGCAGGCATGGATTTTTTTGTCGTTCTTGATTTTATACAATTTTACAATTTCATTTTTGCTTAAATGTACTTTGTAAGTTTTGGTTCTAATTCTAACATTTTATAGTTTTTAACAAATAACAACAAAAAGGGTTTTCAAGTATTAAGTAGACTATTACTGGGCTAAACAAGTCAAATCAAGTTTGGAAATTTTCCTTATGGGCGCCTTTATCTCCCTATAAACTTTCTTCCATTATTTGTTGCCTGTATTTTTGTGCAGATACGGTATTCCGAGGCATGCTGCCCTGATTTCTTGTAAAATTTGACATTTCCCCAAGAAGTGCATTATTCCCTCTCGTTCCCTCAAGTTGCACAGTGAGCATTCATTAGCTTGATTTTGCAGGTGTGGTCGGTAATTTAGATTGAGCATCTCTACTCTTGCTTTAAAAATTTGCTTTATCCGGTAGGAACCGATATCGTCCTGGAAGTAACTGTTTTCATTAATTTGTATGTTAATCGTTTGTAAATAAGTCTCCCAGAACTCTCTCTAGCTTGATCCTCCCATCTCATCCTTATCTTAGAGTCAATGTTAAGAATCAATCTATTCTGTTCCAATCTCCATAAGCTAGGGTTTTCCAGTGTCAACGGGAACTCATAATAGCTTGCCATTTTGGGCTATTGACTCGAGCAGGTATTTGGTTACTATTTTTGGATATCGTCGGTCCGGCATATTCCAGGATTTAAGAACATACTTGAAGTGGAGGTCCAATACGTATGTAAATAATGCAGGGAGACCAGTTTCAAGATGGATTGCGTAGTTAGGAGTATTCTGCGGAAGATGGAAAACTCTTTTTATGAAATATCGTTGGGTCCTTTCAACATCCCCATAAGATTCAGAGCCCCATACTTGAGCGGCATAACAAGTGATCGCTTTGGCTGTCGCCTGGTATATTCTATATTTGGTGCTCATATTCACTAGCTTCCGTTTCAACAGTCCATTCCACGTACTACTTATTGCTACTTGTGTATCCTTCCTCTAAAGCTTATCGTGCTTTTGAAAAGTCATATTGCTCGACAGTGTGACACCCAGGTATTTAAACGATTTGACTACCTCCAACTGTGTACCTGCTAGGCTTCAATTTTCGTTTGGGGCAAATCTTCCTCTTCCATTTTTTGATTTTTCGCTATTAATAGCAAGTAGTATTTAGCACTTCCTGCATTATTTCTGGTGTATCCACCATCATCACAGTATCATCAGAATACATCAGCACCTTGAAACGATACGCAGCTAGAATAACTCATCCAGCCAGTTTGTCCATAATGTCCTAGAGGGCAAATAATAGGGGACTGAGTAAGCACCCCTGTTTGACGCCTTGCTTTGTGGAGAATCACAATCTTGTGATATTATTGTTAAACACACATCGCCCATCAAATGCATCTTAGCCGAATCCGGACTCCCGTCCGTTCCAGAACGACTAGCTGAAGCCACCTACAAACTGATCCCAAAACTACAACACACACCAAACGGACTTCTTCGCAAACACTACATCAGTGCCATCAAAGCCAAAAGGTCATATAGAGTTAAGTCCACAATCCGAAGAGTCGCAGAATTTGCCAAGGAAATTGACTCCACCAACATTCCACCTTTATCCAAGGTCAGCTGCTACCCGCCCTGGCAACTCCACAGCTCCTATACCAACACTCGATTGCACGAGCATAAAAAAAGAAATACAAGTCAAACTGTACACAAGCAACTGTTTCTAGAAGAGAGTCAAAAATACGAAAACTGGAGATGGCTTTTTACCGATGGTTCCTTACGTAATGGCAGGGCAGCCTTTGCGGCCGTCGACTACAACAACACTATCGTGTCCTGCGGAATATTAACAGAATGTGCATCGGTGTTTGATGCTGAAGCGCATGCAATTTTAAATGCTTGCAAAACCGCACAATCATCCGGAAATCGCCATGTTGTCTGTACGGACAGCCTGTCCACCATCGAAGCTGTAAAAAACCTAAACGCTGGAAACGAAACCATAGCGCAAACTCGAAACCTCATAATAAAAAGTAGAGGAAAGATTGTTCTTTTCTGGACCCCCAGTCACATGGGCATCACAGGAAATGACGACGCCGACCAGGCAGCCCGATATGCTCTATCGGCACCCCTTGTTACAATCGCACCGCTGAACGACGCATCCCTGAAGCGCAAAATTCACGAACATCTACTTGCACTAAAGATGGAAGACTGGTCCACCTTCAACCACCGGTACCGGAACTTTAATCTTAACTGTACAGGCGTAAAGATACCATCAAACATATCCAAACCCAAATGGTCAGCATACATTAGACTCCGCATAGGGCACACAGCTATGACACATGAGCACCTACTCAAAAGATCCACAGCTCCAACTTGCAGATGCGGAGCAGACATCACAACCGACCACACTCTCACAGACTGTCAAAACTACAATGATATCAGAGCCCGAATATTTTTAGGCACATCCCCTTCCGATAGCTTAATATTACCCACAACTCAAAACATTAATAGAATTTATACTTTCCTTGAACATTGTAAAATATTAGACAACATATAAACACATTATAGGGTCGAAGGTCTAGCTACTAGTACTCCAAGTACCACTCAAACCTCTTAGATTTAATATTGAATATTATATCTAAATTTGTAAATAAAATAAAATATTGTTAAATAGGCTCTCTAGTGTTTTTATCATGTTGGCGGATCGTCTATCTACAAAACTGTGGGAGATATGAGTTTTTCCAAATTGCGGGGGCGGAAGGGGAGTGTCAAAAATTTTAAATGAACTTGATCTGCCTGCAACTATAATGAGATTTTGTCCCATACATGTCAAACCTCTATCTCTTACCATCTCTGAGATCTGTGCGTTCATACAGACGGGCATGGCTATATCGGCTCGGCTGATGATGCTGATCAAGAATATATACATACTTTTTAGTGTCGGAGATGATTCCTTCTGGCTGATACATACTTTGGCACAAACTTAATATACTCTGTGTACCTTTAGTATTGAGTATTAAATTATGAAGAATAAAATAATAGATATTGTAACGCAAATATAATTATTGTTTATGGAGGTCATTTTGCTAATCCTTACTATCTTGCATGTTACGCTCTTATTGATAGGGACACTGTACACCGGGAACCTAGAAACGTTTTCCTACCAATACAGCGGAATGCTGATAAACGTAATTTGAAGTTAATATCAGAATAACACAATCGGTTCGTCGAAAGGGGTTCACCCTATCTATTGTGTGACTCGTTGGAGTTACACCTTTATAATGCTGCCAGTTGTAATTTAATTTGATATGGAAAAAAATTTCGACCTAGCTAGCTTTGGCTAATGAGGAGTTTCTTGAGCAGGAAAATGTCTGGGATAAGCATATTAAAATTATATCGGAATTAAAGCCGACTGAAAAGGCAAAAACTCAATTGCAAAAAAAATATTTTGATTTTATACTCTGTACCAAAGGTGCACAGAGTATATAAAGTATGTGCATTTCCGAACCTATAAAGTATATAGCAGCCAACAGCCAGCATCAACAGCCAAGTCGATATAGCCAGGTCCGTCTGTCCGTCTGTATGAACGCACAGATCTCAGAGATGGAAAGAGCTAGAGGTTTAGCATGTAAGGAACAAAGAGTTCTTGTCCTTACAGGCCCATCAAATTTATTTTTAGTTTTTGCCACGCCCCCTCCCGACCAAGCAATTCGCCAAAAAAAAAACGACCTATCCCCACAGTTTTGTAGATAGCTGCTATAGTTAAGTAATAAGCAAAAGAAATTTCGGTGTCGTAGCGCAGCAGCTCCGTTGCGTTCTGGTGCTACTGCAGAAGCAAAATTCACATTGAGCATTCTCCTTAGGAGGTACAGAGTACATTACAGTCGATCTGGACCGACTTCCTAACTTAATTTTTTTTCGCAAAAATAACCGAAAATGATAAAATTCACTGTTGCCATTTTAAAAAATGAAACAGCCTGTGCAGCCTTACCATTTCTATTCCGAAATGTTACGAGTTATCTCTGTTTTAAAAATGGTATTGATTTGTATTAAATTAGAATCAATCCTGACTTTTGAGCCAGCACAAATAAAAATAAATAATTTTTATGAAAAGCTTTAATTTTATTCTACGCCAGACAAATCGAATTGACATTTTTTGTTCAATCTGTTCCGGTCTTCACTTCTTTATGGAACGCTTGAAACATTCGAATAAGCTTCCATTAAAAATAAAAACGACATCTTAAACAGCTTTATCAAAATACTATTATCTTTGACTTTTCCGTGTGTTTTTTTCATGTCTGCAGCATATTGAGGTGAAAAAGTAGTCAAAGGGAACATTTTGGAAATGAAACATTCAAATTGAAAATCGAATGCAAATCGTTCGAGTACCAGAACAACTTAAATCAAATCGTTCGATTTTATTTGCATTGGAAATCTAAAAAATATGTGAAAACCGGAACAGGCCTGATATACTCGTGGTGCAGTGGCAAAAGAGCAATGAAATTTCTGCAAAAAAAAGCTCACGTTCAGTGCAAACTCCACAAAAAAATATGAGCCAGTAATTAGGGTTCATGGTTCTATATTCTTTTAAAAAAATTATATTTTTCCCTAAGTTCCGACATTTTTTTTGGGGCAATTCCGGTCAGAGCACTGTATACAACAAGGTGGCTTTAACAGTTTTTGCGCATACTTGCGCCATTTCAAAATAAATGGAATCTTTACAGACGAAATGTTTTTTTGTCGTAGAGAAACGCTTGACATTTGAAAGAAGAAGAAGCACAACAGCAATGTTGAATAAGCACTGTTGTACTGGACATTGAAGAAAACGTCTGCCTCAGACTTAGAAAAACAAAACGAGAAGTCCAAACTAACTTTGTACGTGCGGCGATCGCTAGATGAAAATAATAGTCAAATTTAACTCTTACCAAATCGAAATAATACAATGGGACGACTCAAGATTAATTACAATTTACCAAAAATAACGACGGTGGTATAGGGAATTTTCTGATGTATCTATTTATGAAATGTTATTAGAATGTTTATGGGGTTTAGTGACCTGTTCTTGATTTTAGTCAATGTTTGTAACCACCAGTAGCTGTAATGGATGAAGTTGTGCTGCTAGCGCTGCTGCGCTCAGGCAGGTCCATTTGAATCGAAGGCGGTATAGCCGAGCGGGACCCTATATATATCCGTAGCTCTTTCGGCAGTGGGGGGGTTAGTGGCTATCTCCTTGATTCGGGCTATCACAATTTTAATTAAGGATCCCTCCAGAAACTACAAAGAGCTAAACTCTCTAAAAAATATATATCGACCAGTCAGAAAAGGAGGGCCAGCCAGAAGAGCTGTCACCCTAAAGGTCCGATTTCCCTACTCACAAATTAGTCTGTGACTTCTATTCCTAAACCAGCATTGGCGGTGCCTAAGCTGGTATTTGACAACCGCGTCTTTACCCTACCCTACCATGGCCTTCAATTAAATTCGCTGAAGGACCCCTTTGAAACACTTCAGAACTGCAACTTTAGGTCACCATGTCCACAGGAAAAGAAGGTTTGTTTAGTACTTCATTATAATACGTATTTATACCCTTGCAAAGGGTATTATAATTTTGCCCAGAAGTTTGCAACGCATAGAAATATTCATTTCCGACCCCATAAAATATATATATTCTTGATCAGGGCGACGAGCTGAGTCGATTGAGCTTTGTCCGTCCGTCTGTCTGTCTGTCCGTCTGTCTGTCTGTCTGTCTGTCTGTCTGTCTGTCTGTCCGTCTGTCTGTCTGTCCGTCTGTTTCTACGCAAACTAGTCTCTCAGTTTTAAAGCTATCGAGCTGAAATTTTTCACAGAGTCTTCTTTTTACTGCACGCTGCTAATATGTCGGAACCGACCGGATCGGATGACTATATCGTAGAGCTGCCATAGGAACCATCGGTCATAAAAATGGGTCTTAGTGAGAAACACTTTTTTGTTCTTAGTGTTAGCGTTCCCAAACACGGTCATTATTAATATTATATGCTTTCAAACAGATTTGCAAACTTTGGTCAAAATCGGATGACTATATCTTATAGCTGCCATAGGACCGATCGGTCGGAAAATGGGTCTTAGTGAAAAATTTTTTTTTTATTTTCAAGTAAATTGTTCTTAAGGTCGGTGATTATTAATATTAAACGCTTTCAAACTAATTTGATAAATTTGGTCGAAATCAGATGAATATATCTTCAGGCTGGACTTAACGGTCGGAAAATGGGTCTTAGTGAGAAAAACTTTTTTGTTTTCAATTTTATCGTTCTTAAACATGGCGATTGTTAATTTGATATGTTTTCATAAAGATTCGCGAAATTTGGTCGAATTTAGATGTTCATCTGACGGAAAATGGATTTTAGTTACAAAAGTTTTTGATTTTTATCTAAGCGTACTTAAACTCTGTCATTTCAAAAACAGCATTTGCAAGGGTATAAAAACTTCGGCACAGACGAAGTTAGCTTGGCCTTCTCGTTTATTCTTAAACTAAGGTTAAATGCATGATTGAGTTGTAAAACTATCAATATGAACGCCCATGGGCAATTAATTCCTCTTAGCCACTCAGTGCTTCTAAAACTGAGCGATATAGGTTTAAGTATAAGTGTAGTGGTAAGAATAGTTTATAAGTAGAAAATTTAAACAAAGTTGTAAAACTGCATTATGGTTAGCTTCAATGTCAGGGTGTGTCGGAGTAATAATCAAAATCAAGAAAAGAATGGGTTTTCAAAACAGGTCAAGCAAAATACTTGTTAGTTGCGATCAGCTGTTCCGCTGACTATTTTCTGTTTGTTTTTCGTTTCTGTCTAATGATATGGATATTTTAAATAATTGGGTTCTATTTTGGTTTAGTTTTAAAGTTTTATCCATGTAGCATAGTTAAACTCAAAAAGGTTGGTTTATTTTAATTGTGGTTAAACGCAAAAGGGAATAGGTTTGTTTGATCACTTACATACATACAGCAGCTCCAGATATGAAAGGCCTTCCGCGATGGATGTGTTGTTGTTTTATGTGTAGGTTTAATATATGTGTATAATTAAGATAGATTTGGGAGGGGGTGGGGAATTGATTTTATTCCTGTATTATTCTTTTTCTATTTATTCTTTCTTTATTTACTCACTTTTGATTTTTAATTATGCTTGGAATATTTTGGTTGTTTCAACTGAGCAATTTTCGTTTGCACTTTCCACTTTCCAGAAATTTGCCTCTGCGACTGCGCGGAACTTCGAGCTTTTTCTCGGATGCACGCAAGCGCCGAGTTAAATTTGCGGGCACAAGAATATTGCGGGGGGGAGAAAACCGAAACGAAAAGCTCAGACTAAATTTAAGAATACGGGGCGGGAGGGACAATGCAAATAATTATTTTCTTGATTTTTTTTACACTACACCACACCACACACACTCTGGGGAGGCTTGAACTCCCTTTCTGTCCGATTCGGGCTAATTTGCCAGGCGAAAACCGGGACGACCGACGGGGCACTGCTTCAGCTGACGGCGCGAAATGCAGACTGCCTAAATGCAGCTTTCGGAAGCTTCTCTTCACGGGCACGGGGAACTTGGAATCCAATCAATGGAATCAATCCAGGCTCTCGATCGCTCCAGTTGGGAAAGCAGGGCTCTCACACAATTTCTATGCCCACATTCCAGACTCAGCCCGTACTCTAATCCAATTGGGATCCCATGAGTGGGCAGCGAAATGTGGGCGAGCAGAATGTGGGCGGTTGGCCAAATTAAGGCTGAACAGTGGCTTCCAAACTGTAAATTTCAAGTGGAGTCACTAATGGGCCTGGTATAAGGCAAAAGGTCGGAACTGCACTTACCAGCAAGGTTTTTACAGTCCGTAAATTCAATTAAAACGTTTATTATTGATCACGCTATTGAGCCAGGGTGTACTTGGGTTATTTTATATGTTCAATATACGGCTGCGATAAATTATACAAATTATGTTTTCTTTCACCCACGTGGCTACTTCACTTGTCGTTTGGGCAGCAAGATGCTTGCCAAATAAATGATTAAATTAGACAAGAGGCCATGTGTCGACCACGGAGGGTTTTTATAGGCTCAAGGCAGAGCTTACAAATCGGGTAAAGCGGTTCATAGTTGGGGGGGGGGAAATTTAGATCGCTTCTCTCAAAGTGAAGCTTTGGGAAAAAGAGTGACATTTCCCTATCCCGCGACCTTAGAAGCTCAGCAGGGATTTATCGCCTGCAACATTTGGCTGCAACTGGCACTGCGATAAATTTTGTATAAGGGCTAAAAAATTCAAACAATTTCTCCTGAGCAAGCGCGAACGTTACATGTTACAACTGGCTAGCTCAAGGTCTTTGGTTGATTATAAGTCTTTATAACAAACACAAATCAACAGATATTAATAACAACATTTTGGAATAGCAATTGGGTATGTCCGTACAACGATCGCTGTTTCGAGAATAACCAAATTCTTAAACCAAATTTCATTAAAATAAAACTAAGAGACTAGTTCGCGTAGAAACATACAGACGAACAGACAGACAAAGGAAGCTCAACCGACTCAGCTCGACGCCCTGATGAAGAATATAGTTTATGGGGTCCGATATGAATATTTCTATGCGTTGCAAGCTTCTGGTCAAAATCATTGTATAGAATGATAGTCCTTTAAATGAGCACGGCTGTAAATTTGTATATATACTGACTCACTCTTGCGAGCGACTTGCTTTTATTTTAAATTTCATCTCCCTTAATTCTAATCTAAGCTAAGAATGTGTGTGTAAGTCACATCCGTTTATGTAAATACAATAGTGCGTTCGTGAAAGGAATACATGTTGCCTCGCACAATGCATATTAAGGGACCCCAACCGGATGACCTTTTTAAGTGGCGTGTCTGAACCCGGTCAGCAACCCTAATTAAATTGAATGTTACAAAGAGTGACATAATTTTGACCAGGCTGTGTTATCTAAATATGATATCTTACACCACGTATGAGCCGAGTCGAATATCATGCTAAAGTTTCAACAATTATGATACGCTTTGCAAGGGAATAAAAATAAATGTTTTGGGATGCTGGAGGATTTTTATGGGAGGTGGGTGAAGACGTGGTTAAATCGAGACGTATTTTTATTCGAAATTTATATTTGTCAAATAAAAGTGCAAAATTGCTATCTAATTTGGCGATTTGGACCACTATGCAACGGTTAAAGATTTCGACCAAATTCTGAGGGACTAGTTCGGGTAGAATCAGATTGACGGACAGATAGACGGAAGGATAAAGCTCAATCGACTTAACTCGTCACGCTGATCAAGAACATACTTACTATATGTGGTCGGAGATGATTCCTTTTATGCGATGCAAACTTTTGGGCAAAGAAGGAATCATCTCCGACCACATAAAGTATATATATTCTTGATCAGCATGACTTGACTGGTGCGAAAATATTATTAAATTTTGCATATTATTTTTGAAGATATGACGTAAACTTAAATTATAATTTAAACAATCTTCATAAACCATATAGCACGATTGTGTATTAGAAGTAAGGTGGTTTGTGTTCCAGTTAATGATTTATCTGTAAGAACTGGGTTGCATCTCTAGCAAAAAACATTGACAATTTTCTAGAAAACTCTAAAAAATTTTAGGATTTTTTTCTAGAGATGCATCCCTGTTTTTAGAAATGAACCATTAACTGGAACACAAACTTTCTAACTACATTTTTTAATAAGAAAATAAATTCTCTCGAAGTTCTGTGGCATCGACGGATTTTTCGAAAGATTTACAAATCAACCGTCGGCGAAATCTCTAGAGACTTTTCTGTCACCCCCGAATATATTACAATAAATTTGAGTATTGCCGGCTCTAGGTCAAGTGAAACACACAAAAATGTATGATGTTTTCCAATATATTTCGGTTGCTCCTCGGCAACCATCTTCAGGGACACTACAAAACAATTTACCAATTACAATTTAACATAGATTCGATCAAAACAAAACAAAAAAGAGATTTTTCACATACATTATTTTACACGTCTGCTCCGTTCGGCGTGGAGTTGGATACTGATCTATTATTTGTCAGTAAGTGTCTGTATAGGTGAGCACAGTTTTCCGTGTCCGTCTTGTAGTTAAGTCTCTTGTCTGTTGGTGTGTCAATTATATGTAGCATCTCTATAGTGAAACGTTTGCTGTAGTGGTTTTCTTGCTGCAGGATTGTTGTTGCTTCAAAATTCGGCGAGTGTCCGCTATCCATACAGTGTGTCGCGAGCGCCGTTTTTTGTATGGTTGATTGATGTCTGAGTTTGTAGTCCGATCTATGTTGGGATATTCTTGTTATTAATTTAGATTTTGTTGTACCAATATACAATTTGTTGCAACTGTTATCTGCATTTCCATTGCATGGTATCTTGTAGATCACATTACTCCTGTCGGCTGTGGCTATTTTGGACTTCGTCTTGTTGAAGAAGTTTCTCATTGTGCTATTGGGTTTGTGGGCTAGTTGTACGTCATGTTTGTTGAAGCAGTCTGAATGGGCGAACCGTTCAGAAAGCTTAGGGACATATGTAAGAGACTTATAAATTCTGGGTTGTTGTTTTCTTTTGGAAATTGGTTGGCCGTTCTTCTCAATCAGGGATTTGATAATTTTAGTTGGGAAGTCATTGTTTTTCAAAATTTGTTTAATATCTGAAATGGTCTCCTTATGATATATTTCGTCACTAATTTTCATCATCCGTTGTATACAACCCCTTGCTGTATTTATTACCATATTTCTCGGGTGCTTGGAATGGTAGTTGATGATTCTGCCTGATGCTGATGGCTTCTTGTACCACCTTAGCTTAAGTTGATTTCCCTGTCTGTTAATTATGGAGTCTAAATATGCTAGTTTGCCATCCGTCTCCAATTCCATGGTGAAATTTAAATTCCTGTGAAATGAGTTTAGTGCGTCAAGTGTGTTTTGTATCTCTTCTTCTTTGGTGATGGCAAAAAGATCGTCTACATATTTTGTAAGCAATCTTGGAGGGTGCTTTAGTTTTATGACTGTGCTGTCAAGGAGTTCCTCCATCACTATGTCCGCTATAACTGGGGATGCTGGGGATCCCATTGGCATGCCTTTTAGCTGTGTATATAATAGACTATTGGACAAAAATGGACTAAGATACAAGAGTATACGAAAATTCCCAAACAACTTTTTATGGAAATCTTAAGATTCTGCATTGTAGAAAATAGATTCTTTAAATTTGAGGACGATATATATACACAGCTTAAAGGCATGCCAATGGGATCCCCAGCATCGCCAGTTATAGCGGACATAGTGATGGAGGAACTCCTTGACAGCACAGTCATAAAACTAAAGCACCCTCCAAGATTGCTTACAAAATATGTAGACGATCTTTTTGCCATCACCAAAGAAGAAGAGATACAAAACACACTTGACGCACTAAACTCATTTCACAGGAATTTAAATTTCACCATGGAATTGGAGACGGATGGCAAACTAGCATATTTAGACTCCATAATTAACAGACAGGGAAATCAACTTAAGCTAAGGTGGTACAAGAAGCCATCAGCATCAGGCAGAATCATCAACTACCATTCCAAGCACCCGAGAAATATGGTAATAAATACAGCAAGGGGTTGTATACAACGGATGATGAAAATTAGTGACGAAATATATCATAAGGAGACCATTTCAGATATTAAACAAATTTTGAAAAACAATGACTTCCCAACTAAAATTATCAAATCCCTGATTGAGAAGAACGGCCAACCAATTTCCAAAAGAAAACAACAACCCAGAATTTATAAGTCTCTTACATATGTCCCTAAGCTTTCTGAACGGTTCGCCCATTCAGACTGCTTCAACAAACATGACGTACAACTAGCCCACAAACCCAATAGCACAATGAGAAACTTCTTCAATAAGACGAAGTCCAAAATAGCCACAGCCGACAGGAGTAATGTGATCTACAAGATACCATGCAATGGAAATGCAGATAACAGTTGCAACAAATTGTATATTGGTACAACAAAATCTAAATTAATAACAAGAATATCCCAACATAGATCGGACTACAAACTCAGACATCAATCAACCATACAAAAAACGGCGCTCGCGACACACTGTATGGATAGCGGACACTCGCCGAATTTTGAAGCAACAACAATCCTGCAGCAAGAAAACCACTACAGCAAACGTTTCACTATAGAGATGCTACATATAATTGACACACCAACAGACAAGAGACTTAACTACAAGACGGACACGGAAAACTGTGCTCACCTATACAGACACTTACTGACAAATAATAGATCAGTATCCAACTCCACGCCGAACGGAGCAGACGTGTAAAATAATGTATGTGAAAAATCTCATTTTTGTTTTGTTTTGATCGAATCTATGTTAAATTGTAATTGGTAAATTGTTTTGTAGTGTCCCTGAAGATGGTTGCCGAGGAGCAACCGAAATATATTGGAAAACATCATACATTTTTGTGTGTTTCACTTGACCTAGAGCCGGCAATACTCAAATTTCTACAATTTAGAAAGGTCGCTAACTATCAACATTACAATAAATGTTAATGCTCTATTAATCAACATAAGGGAAGGCTATTAAACATTTCATTCCCTGACAGGGCAGACTCAAACTTCCGCTCTCGTTTTATAAAAAGTATTAAAGTAGTAGGAAAGCAATCAATCCCATTCAGCAGAGACTCATCAGAAAACGCATGTCGTCAAGACTGAAGACTTCCGTTTACGGAGCTCTTTTATAAAAGCTTTTTCCGTTCCTTTCATTAGAACTATTTCAACATCTCTAGGTTGTCTACGGAAGTTGCTTTTTGTATATTTTTTTTTAATGTTCCTTAATTTCGTTTTCTGATGCAAATGTGACACCATAGAACTTGTGTCGCTGTCAAAATGTTTCAAACAGCAATCAATCTTGGTTTCACATAACATACAATAACAACAATTATATAAGTTTTTATCTGTAAGTAAGTAAATGAGCAGTGCAACAGTGCACTTGCCAAAGATGTTTATCAGAAGATAATATAAATTTAAGTTTTATACCTATCATTCAATCCTAATCTTTATTGGGTTTTAAGCTTGTTATCAAAATGTAAGCCGAACTACCACATGTGGTAAATGTACTGATTTAGCTACTCTCTACCGCTTGTGTATTTTGGATTTTTTTTGGCATCAACTTCGTTTTTTCTCTACTAACATTATGTTTTCTAGTTGAAACTTCTGGCAGTTCCATACACTGAGAAAAAAAATCGATCTAAGACCAAGATTATAATCTTGAAACGTGACGAAACGGTGTCAGAATGCGACAGAAACGAGATAATCTTAACCCAAGATTATATTCTCAATTTAAATCTTAATCCAATAATATTGAATTAAGATTTTTTATACTCGACTTTAAGATGAAACAATCTCATTTTTAAATATATAAAAAAATAAATAAATATAAATTTAAATAAATTTTTTTTATTTTTAGGTGATGGGTGGAAAAAGGGGGTGGGGGGGTGTGATTGGTTGGTTCGTTTAGTTAGTTGTTTTAGTAATTAACATTTTTTTTTTTAAAACTTATATAAATTGTAAATTATTAATCCGCCGATACTGGGACTTGAGAGCTCAGTACCTTCTGCGCACTGAAACACTAACACCACCGCTTTACCACCGAGCGTCAACTGTTAGGTCCAACCAGTTGCAGTATAAGAGCAGAGATTTTCGCAGCCTGAGTTCTTATACTGCAACTGGCTGCGCTTAACAATTGACCCCCTACGGCAAAATCGACTAATCGGCCGTGCCAATGTGTTATTGAACGAAGAGGTCGTGGTTCGAGTCCCAGGAGGGGACAAGTTTTTTGCATAGGTAGAAGCGCCAACTGTTCATTAATTTCGCTTTTCCAATAATGTCGTCTACAAAGCTCCTACTTTCTGAGCGCTCAATGTGGCGCCGCGTGTGGCGCACCAGTAGTATGTGTGGCTGCTGGTGCGGCGGGAGGTTGTGGGTTCGATCCCGCCTCGGACCATCTAATAGGAAAAGTTTTTTCTTTCTTTAGAAAAAAGCTTGTACACACCCGATCACCTTCATCAGCTACCTGGCGCCAGCTGTGAAGTTAACTAGCCGCCATGAAAGGCAAAAATTCTCCAACTATTGCCGTTCAGATTTGGCGTTAAACTGTAGGTCCCTTTCTCATGTGCGAAAATTTATAAGCACACACGCCAATAGATTGAGAGAAGCGAAGCGTGACCCTTTCCCTCCTTTGGAGGTGCTGTTTCAGCCAATTTTAAATTTTGTACAATAATATATTAAGTCCATTGCTTAAGGCCTAAGAATCGAAGCAAGGAAATTAAGTTCCAGCGTCTGGTTTAAGTACAATTTCTTGAATGGTTCGCGTGATAAACTGTCAGTAGTGTAATAGAGGTCTAAACAGAACGTGCTTCCTAATTTTAAGTAGATAACACAAAAATATTAATTTAAGAGTATATGGCACCGTCTTGTTGAATCCACCAAGTCCAATTCTTCCATTTTTGGCAATAAAAAGTCGGTAATCAACGGACGGTACTTGGCTCCATTGACTGTAACGTAGCGATTTTCATTATTTTTGCATTTTTCACGGTTCATTGGCAGCTCTTGAACTGCGTCTGGCTGTTCTTCAGATCAATCTTGGCAATTCTGTTTGCTGACGCACCCATTGTGCCAAAAATAAGCTTCGTCGCTAAAGACAATTTTTCACCTTTCTCACAGAGCACGAATTTTGATAATAATTCAATGATTTGCAAGCGCTGTTCTTTTTATACTGTGTACCGAAGGTACATAGAGTATATTAAGTTTGTGCAAAAGTATGTAACAGGGAGAAGGAATCGTTTCCGACCCTATAAAGTATATATATTCTTGATCAGCATCAACAGCCGATTCGATATAGCCATGTCCGTCTGTCCGTCCGTCCGTCTGTCTGTCCGTATGAACGAAGAGATCTCAGGAATGGTAAGAGATAGAGGTTTGACATGTATGGGACATATAATTCTTATACTTGCAGGCAGATCAAGTTTATTTTCAATTTTTGCCACGCCCCCTCCCGCCCCCGTAATTTGGAAAAAACTTCATATCTCCTTCAGTTTTGGAGATAAATCTTTCGTTTCTTCTAGAGATACCTTGTAAACAAAATTATTTATCGATTTGCTGAAGAAATGATCAAGATCGGATGAACGATACTCAAGTTATGGGCAAAAAACGGCCAGTTAACACCACCCACCCCCCCACCAACAACCACAGCAACATACCCTAACCGTTCAACACAGGCAATCTTAGTGCGAGAGAGAAAGAGAGAGAGAGAGAGAGAAACTTAGAGAGCGTTGTGCGCGGGGTGTTAACTGGCCGTTTGACTCCTGAGCAAATGCGAGTGTAAGGGTACAGAGTATGTTATAGTCGGGCTTGACCGACTTTCTTTCTTGTTTTGTTTTATTTTTGGCGTTGCCACATATTACGAATTACGCGTAGCAATATAAAGAACCCAACGATTTCCTGTAGCCCGTTATGGCCCTGACATTAGATTAACATAAATGTTCGCTGGATATTTCAGTAATTAATACCAATTTTTTAAATGTTTAGACATTTGATTCAAAATAAAGCGGAAATCTCTGCGTATCATGATATTCAAGCGAAAGAGTAGGACATCGAAATTCGAAACTAGCCCGATTATTAAATGTCTACCCTCTTTAAATCGACCCTATTGATTGGTCAGGGTACGAAAAGAAATTTATTTCAAAGAATTAACTTTTTCAACAAATAAAACATTTCATTAAAAATTCCTTTTAACATAGGAATAATGGTAAGCCGACTTAACTTTGCTCACAGGAAATTGTAAATTGAGTGCGCACCTTAAAAGGATTAACTACTTGTCATATTAAATTTCCAATTAGCTCAAATGTGAAATGCCACTTTCATTGGCTACTCCCGCTACAAAGAGTTAGTCACTCGATGGTGGCATTTGCTGGACCTAGGCCTAACATAGAACAACAAGCCGGCAATCACAATAAACCTCTTATCAATAGCATTGTCTTGTAGTAGATTTTATAACAATGTTTGTAAATCTATCATAATTATAAACTCGGCTGTTTATCAGCTTTGTTCGGATGAAACGCATCAACTAACGTGCTGACTGACTGAATCGAGTCTGTAGACCAAACAGAACGATGAGGCGTCCTCTATTTGAATTGGACGTCAGTCAGTCAGTCACCCACACAACAGCCACCCATGACTTTTCAAGCGATTTGGATTATTGTCGCCTCGTTAGTTCGTTGCGATAATTCGCGAGCAGCGGTCGCTTTCACTTGCAACTACAAATTATAAGAATATACTTACAAACGCTATCCTTGGGCATAGAAAGTGAATTAAAACAGACAATATGGCAAATAAAGCAATGATAAAACGCCATGCTCCAATTAGTCCCGATCAATTGCATTATTATCACACGGATTTTTATTATTCAATGCCAGATTTGCACAGTAAGTTCGAATGGTACATGTTGATATGCGATCAATCTGTAAAAAACGTATGCTTAAGAAATTAAAAACCTGATAGTAACTTACTTTTTCTGCGTCGATTCATAAAATTTGTTTTATATCGAGCCCTAACCGCGACAATAACGTAAGCTCCATTTTTTCGAAATTTGTTGTTTAATGCAAATATGTTCTGGAATTCTGTTCTGTTATTATATTTTATAAAAATTATATAAATAAAAAAAAATTAATTGTATATATTTACAAAGACTTTCAAAAATATCAGAAGCGAATGTTTTTTCGTGACCGCAAAAATATCGAAAGCGCCACAGAAACCAATAGGACAATAATAAAAACTAAGAATCGATATAGAATTAGGAATAAAAGCAAACTTGGACCGCAAACTTTATATTCTTAGGAATAAAAATGAAATGAAAGCTCTTTGCGATGTGAACAGTATTCCAAACCTATTTCAAATTCAATACCTCTGCACTGAGGGAAAAACCTGTTCAGAAAAAAGTTGCCTTTAACTTGAAATAAGAATTTTTCAAAATGTTTGAGAACAAATGTTCAAAATGTTTTTAAAATGAGTAAAGTTGTTCGCAACTACTCAGAAAAGTAGAAGTAGCAGTTTAGAAGTCTAGCTTCATAAGGAGGTAATGGCGGAATGTGCTAGCACACCATTCTATACGTTGTTTGTTATGTTCAGAAGGTCCACGGCTCGATTTCCAGTAAAGTCCGGAAAAATCTTTCTGTTTTTTTGAAAGACTCAAATGAACCAAGTCAGGTGGAGTAGTAGTTGGTCGTTGAAGTTTGTTGTTCAGCGATGTCTCTGATCCTATGGAATGTGGGCGGAGCATATCCAGCGCTTGTAAATAATAATACCTCCCTTTCCAACCCAAAGAGAATATGTCCAGTTCGCTATTCCTCCGAAATACCAATATTTAAGGATCCGGTTTTTTACCTTATCCAAAATCAATCAAATTTTTTCCCAGTTGAGTTTAAAATGTTCTTGAAAACGGATCAATATCAACTCAAATCAAGCTCTTAAAAACAGAACAATATCAAGTTAAATCACGTTTTTGCGATCTGAATTGAGAATATTGTACTACAAATGAGAAAAATGGTTCAGGCATTGTTTTTGGTAACGATTGTGCTCATCTTGAATCCAATGTTTTTGGTTGATTCCCTGTATGTGCGTTAAATCTTTCATAAATGTAAAGGATTCGCTAAATGAAACAGATGAAGAAGATTGAAAATGTTCCCTCTAAACTTTGTTCTTAAATTTTCCAATTTTCTCATTTTTCTAAGTCTTTTTTTTTAAATAAATGAAACAAACGATGTTTTTCGAAGATAAATTAATGTGATTTCAAATAAAGTATGCGCCACATTTCAAAATAAGCCCTTCCTAATAGTTACAGCGAAAATAACGTAAGCGCCATAAAAAAGGGAATTTCACCAAAAAGCAACTTAAAAATGTATTTATTATTTGTTTGAGATATAATGTGGACTACAATTGGTATTTAAAAAGAAATCCGCCATGCCAGTTCGAAAAAAAAGGGAAAATCTCACTCATGTAACATTAGCTTTTTGGTGCTTAAGTTATTTTCGCGGCTAAGGCTCCATATGGTTAATCGAATTTTATAACAGCAGAACGGAAAGATCTTTGATATATATCAAATGTTACCAAGTCTATGCTGTTTGATAACGACATCTCAAGTTTAATTCAATTCTCCCACCCATGGCTCATGTGGATATTTACGACTCTTTACATTTTTAGTTGAAATTTAATAAGATTGGTAATGATTGTTCTTACGAAAAAAAGTGAAAAATGTAATTTTATTTTCTAAAAACCTAAACACATACATGTTTGCGGTTTCTAGATCAGTATCTACTATTAGACGAATGGAATATATTTGGCATTAAGCAATCGGTCTCAATTAGGACTGACCAAAAAGATCCAGATCCGAATATAAAGATATTCAATGTGATATCAAAATACAAAAGTTTACTTAAAAGAGAGACCACGACTGGTCGCAAATAATACTTGGAATGCAGAAAAGGGTCTCGATTCAGTTATGGAAAAAATAAATTTTAACAGTTTTTCTTAACTGAAGGTCCTATATGACCGGGGGAGGCACCAGAAAGTCCGTATGAACGAAGAGGTCTCAGTGATTGTAAGAGATAGAACGCAGTTCGGTCTACTTTTAGGTCTGGCTCTTGGCCTATATGATGTGGTTCGTGCGTGAATCTAAAAATGGTACTCGAATTCGCGGGTTTTTGGCTGTCGAGGAACATGCAATTGCCCCGTACCATCATAAAAATCGATTTAAATAAAAATCTGCCGTGCGTTCTAAAAGATTTTCATTAAGGACGGTTTCACTCCTTACCAATTGTGCGATTGAAGTGAATTTTTTATATTGCGTTCCCAAAGACCATGTCCACAAATTCGGAATTTTAAAGATTTTTGTCTTAAACCATTAAGGTAGGTAGGTAGTTCCGGGTGGTCCTTTGTAGGGTTATGAGCAAAAAAAAAATTAACCGGCATCCCCCACCTCACCATGGGTTATTTTTCGCTTTTTTAGGCATCAAGTTCAAATTGAAAGATAGGAAGTTAAGCTTTGGCACATAAATTATTTAAATTAAAGTACAATTTCGGATTTTGTTAATTTTATGATTCGACCACGCCTACATCCCCTTCCCTGAACATGGTATCTAAAATTATTTGGAAAATTCAAAATAAATATGTTTTTCCATAGATTTGTTGCAATTGTACAGACCGAAACAATTAGTTATAGATAAGAACATTTAAAATTACCAATTTGGGCCAAATTTAGCTTCTCAATTTTAGCAATTTATATCAAATTTATGAATGTAAACAAATTTTAAACATCTTTCTTAAAACTATGCTTTAGTTTCAAAGGTTTTTGTTTTTAAACTAGACGAGCTCTAGCAGCATGTACAAGCCAAGGCAACAAGTTAATATTAACCTCTGAAAGCTCTGTCGCCATCTTTCGTTTTTGTCAGAAGCTAGCATTCTCATAATCCACTTTTGGACGACCTCCGCTATTCATAGATCCACAATATACATCGATGTCTATAACTATATTTTTATCAAGCCATTCAGAATGCTTATTTTTAAATCTTATCCACTTCCTTTCAAAATATTTGACAAAAGCGCGTACCTTTTTATTTACTTGTGTTTCGGTGGTGTTAACTGGCCGTTTTTTCTCATAACTTTAGTATCATTTGTCCGATCTTTATCATTTCTTCAGCAAATCGATAAATAATTTTGATTACTAGATATCTCTAGAAGGTACGAGCAATCTATCATGAAAACTGTGCGAGATATGACTTTTTTCCAAATTGCGGGGGCGGAAGGGGCATGGCAAAAATTGAAAATAAACTTTATCTGCCTGCAACTATAAGAAGTATATGTCCCATACATGTCAAATCTCTATCTTTTACCATCTCTGAGATCTGTGCGTTCATACAGACGGACGGACAGACAGACATGGCTATATCGACTCTGCTGTTGATTCTGATCAAGAATACATATACTTTATAGGGTCGGAAATGATTCCTTCTCCCTGTTACATGCTTTTGCGCAAACTTAATATACTCTGTGTACCTTTGGCACATGAATAAACCACGTTACACAACGACAAAAACACATCAAATTGATGAATATGTTATTAAACTCTAGTTTTACATACCTGAACTACGATATTCCATCATTTTAAGTTTTTTTAAATTTTTTTTTATGTGGCCAACTTAAACAATCAAACTTAGGCAATGTGTTACGGTGAACTGTACACAAAGCTCCCACGTGCGTAATCAGATGACTTTGACAGCGTACCTTAATCAGTGTGATCGTTTGAGTTTTTATTTAATTAGGGTATTATAAAAATGAAGTTTATTTAAAAAAACAGTTTATTTCAAACGACAGTTATAGTCGGGCTTGACCGACTTACTCACTTGTTTTTATTATTTATTTTACCATGAGCATTCTCGACTTTTTAATTTTTTTGTCACGTTTTCTACACTCCTTGCACGGTATCGGAGGAATTGCCTTCTTTGCTTTACTTTTTTTATAGTGGACTTCTTCGGTGGTAATTTCTTTGTCTTTTCCGTTGAAGTTCTGTACTTCCTTGCCTTCAGTTCCTTCTCATAAGCAGTGGGAGCAATAGTCTTCTTATACTTCTTAGCCTTATTCTCCAACTGCAGTCCCTTTAAGCGACAGATAGGCTTACTTTACTTTTGCTTTATTCATAGCAGTCTTCTTCTTTGACAAAAATTTTTTCGATTTTCCAGTTTCTAGCTTTTGGTCTTTTTAGCCAGATTATGCATTTGATACTAGTTTCGGCGTGGTTGACAAGAGATTTGTAGTTCATTTTTCTTGGCATTCTCAGAACTTTCATGTGTTTTCAGTTAAAGTAATAAAATAGAAAATATATTGTAATACTTTCCAAATTTGTCTGCGTGTGTGCGTTGCTACGCCCCCTTTAGAATTTAGAACGAAGATTTGAAGCTTACTTGGCAATTTGCCATCTGTTCAAACTCTAGATAATTTAAACTCATTAAAACTTGTTAACCTTAATTTACAGATTTTTTGGTCCGTTTGATCTATTCCTTCTATTTTCCCTTTGATTTACCAGTTTCATGTCAATTTAGAATAAAAAGATTCCAAATGATTTAATTTCTTTAAACAACTATTAAATCTTCATGATAATCTGAACTAATCATCTAATCTAATGTGTATTTACGGATTTTTGGGACCCGTCACAACAACAAACTTGATCTGTATACAGACAATAGGAGTCTCTTCTAGTCTCTAAGATCTAGTTGTTCATACTGAGTGACGGAAAGACGCACATGGCTAAATCGACTCTGCTGTTGATGCTGATCAAGAATATATACACTTTATAAATAGTTCTAAAGAGGGAATCAAACCGGAACCGGAATCGTATAACGAAAAGAACCGATTAAAACTCAGAACCAGAACCGGATCTGGAAAACAAATTTTTATTTTTTTTATACCGGTATTCGAGAACCGTTATTCTTTGTACCGAAAAGACCGAAATGAACCCTAACATTGTACCGGTACAGTTTCGGTTCTGAGCGTAACAACTAGACTGCACAGCGAGCACTTAATTTTGAGAAAGTTATACTGGCATTTTACCAGACCCACATTATAATACCACACTATTTTGGTGGATATTGTCTGTTCAAGTCCACCTAAGTGTGGAAATTAGCTCTGACACTTTATCTGAAAGTGGAATCGAAGTCGAGTCATATTTCTCGCACTTGCAGCAACATTATCATACCTCAAAATCGATTTTGTATTCTCTATGGAAAATACATCTATTTGTTTATATTCAATCCAATTCGAAAATATAACGTCTGAACAGTAAGCCGAAGGATCTGTTACGATATCGTCTATAACCTGTAATGAGCCTGTAAAATGAAATAACATATTTCCAGAGAATAAATTATATCAATATGAAAATTGTACACCATACAGAACACCATATGGCGAATATTTATGCATCATTAACTCAAAAGTTGTGACAGTCTTAAAGTAACTGAACGATATGTATTTATATGAAAAGAATTGGTACAATAAAAATAGTTCAGTATCTTCACAAATCAGTTTAATGGCATTAAACAAGGTTTTCTGAGCTTAAGTCAATAACATAGATAAAAGTCGACAAAGTTTTCGGAATTGTAGGAGCTATCAAAAGATCTTCCTGCTGTTCCAACTACCAAAGTGAGCATAAGCTCACTATAATTTTAATCATGAAATAAATACAAGCTTGAAAATATTTTATGAAAACAAAATACGAATGCAATTGAAAATTGATGTAAATCGAATACATCCGAATTTGTGTGTGACTAGATTGCTTATCCACTTTGTCAGGTCTTTGGCTAAAAATATCTATAAATTTTAACTGTTCATACCGGTACGTACCGGTATACCGAAATAAAAATCAAGGTACCAATATGGAACCGAATACCGAAATAATGTTAGAACCAAAACAAAACCTTTTACCGAAACATAAGTTTCGGTACGTACCAGAACCGGAACTGAAAAACGATTCGGTTTGATTCCTTGGTTCTAGTAGTAATGGGTCATTTAATTTGTTTATTTCTGTTAACTAGTATTTAGTGTCTTTGGAAGAACTTTATTAAATATGACCGTTAATTTTTGAATTTAGTCAAGTTATGAACCCAAACTCAACAATCCAAAAAAAAAATCGCATCGCATCGCAGCTAACTTCACATCAAAACAAATCGCGCTCTCTCTGCCACAATGTTTTGATTTTTCCGAGCTCTCACTAGCACACAAGGGAAAACTGGCTCGAATGTCTGAGAGCTCAGGGGAGAGTCTCTGAGAGAGAGAGAGAGAGAGACTAGCATTGTCTTCATATGTTTGTTGGTTAAAATTTCCATTGCAACAGAGTCTCGGCGTCGGGGGACTCAGTCAGCCAGTTGAATTGCGAGCGTGCTGTTTTGTGTGTGCGTTGACGGTCGATGAAAATTTCGTAATGTTGTTTAATCAAAACAATTAAAACTGCTTTAAATCCATACTAGACAGTTTTCGCACACAAAAATTCCAAAAATAAATATTTAAACAAAGACTGTTTTCATTTATTAATATTTCACAAAGAGTTGTTTAATAAAGACAAAAGACATGCGGAAAAAAAGCACAAACTAGACAGGAAAATGAAATACAAAAAAATCCAGAGAGTGCTATAGATAAGAAAAGAGAGCGCCGCGACGGAGAGAGCTCGAGAGGGCAGACAGTTGTTGATTAAAATGTGTGTCAAAATATCAAAACAAGAAACGAAACGCCTAACAATTCATTGTGGTTTGTGATAGCACTCAGCACGTGGCAATCGATAGATCCTCTATTTACAATCTAATTTTGGCTCAAAGCATACCTCTTCACCTACATAAATTTAAGCCACATACAAATGCACTTACCAAGAATCTAAACCAAAACAAAACCCCCAGCTGCATGCGAAATTCACAACAAAAATTTACACTTGTCACTTGGGCGTCAACAGAGGCAGCGGCAGCAACGCTAATCCGCACACTGCAGAAAAAATCCAACATGTAAGTTC
>JBAMBO010002288.1:0-104331 GCA_037044535.1 Lordiphosa magnipectinata | reverse complement strand
ACAACGAAATCAATAAGTGTGCTAAGAGAGCAAACCGCTTTTCAGTTGCTGGCCAGCGTTCGATGAAGTAGGTCAGAGCTGGTTTGCGTCGCTTCAATACGCCATACTCTAATACTCTCTCACGCTGTTCTTGACAAACGTTGCTGTAGAACTTTATGTCCTCTCGTTTTGGTCAGAAAGGGTCAGAGATTCGATGAGGACATCAGTATAACAGTTTCATCTGCTGATGTAACGATTGATCTCTAAGCTTGTGAAGGCCAGTCTCTCTCTCTCTTTCTCAGATGCAAGAGACAGAGGCGATGCTTATTACCAGCGGTAAGAAGGTGGAATCAGGTTTGGTCAGAGTCAATGGCACAGCGATAAAATCAAAAAAAGAGCCATTAAATACCTTGGAGTACACCTTTCTTTCGTCGGAGAGAAGGCAGCAAAATCAAGCCCATTTAATGGAATGCCATGTACGATAAAATCCTCCAAGTTATGCACTTAGTGGGCTTCGCTGACGATAAGTCACTTGTTGGTGTAGGCAAGCTAAACACACGCGGGTAAATATATCGAGTATATATAAACACAAATCCTATCGGGGACTATGAGCCTGGTTCGTGCTGTAAAGCTAGTCTTATATCTGCTTCCAGCAGAGTTTGTCTATTTTTTCAACTTGATATCCTTTGTTGTACTGCTTTCTTAACAAAGATGTCAACCAAGCGATCCACCGTCCTGAAAAACCTAAACCTAGAAACTTAGACATTTCTATTAATAATACTTCCATAAATAAAGTTCTCAAAAGTATTCCAAGTCTGAGTTGTTACACCGTTTATGTCTACCGCTACAGAACCATGTTGATCAAACTTTTTATGGCCTCAAATCGAAGCTATTAATTTTAACGATCTTTGGTTTCAACAGGATGGCGCCACGTGCCCTAGAAGCCGATAAACAACCTCAAGAATTAGAGGGGACAGAATAAAGTACCCTAAATGCAGCAGAGGGAGCTCTGCACCTTAATTATACTTCAGCCGAGAGATTAGTTTTCTGAACAACATTTAGAGTTTTTAAGGCGTACCATGTAACGGTCCTTTTTTTTAGCGCTTACAACAATTTTTCTCGAAGATTGTAGGATCAAAAAATGTGTGGAATTATTCACCTTAAATGAACACTGCTGTGAATTAAGATCTGTAATACATCACTTTTGCGAGCGATCTTGCTTTTATTCTAAAAATGTCATCCCTTTAATCAGCGATGGGCACGAAATTTGAGTTTCGCAGCAGTCCAACTACAAAAACAGAAAAGAATACCCTTATAAGCAAGGCTCGAGTCGACAAACGAAACCCACATTTTATATATTTTTTTTTCGCCATCTGCTTGTGCCACCAACAGTCATCGTTCGAAGAGAGGCAAAGGCACTTGCTGCGACGTCTACTTGTGCGAATCGTCGCTTTAATACGACGCAATTTCTTAGTGTTGCGGAAACATTGGCCCCGCTAGAATGATCACTGAACAATGTCCAGAATCTAGCAAAACCACAAAAATTGGTAACACCTTAAAAAAAACCTATAGCATAATTTCAGTCTGAAATTTCATAGCAGAATAGTGGTTGAAGTGTGAATGCAACAAGTCTGCTGATGAGTGAATTGGGGTCAATTCCGAAACAGCTGTCCAGACATACCATTGCTATTCCAAAATGTTGTGAGCTGTCTCTGTTGAATTGTGTTGATTGTTTTGAATTATAATTAACCATTGACGTTGAGCCAGGTAGGTAGGTAGTTCCGGCTGGCCCTTTGTAGGGACCACACATAGACCTTACGGTCCTTAGTGAGGCCGGGTGGCTTTTTCTTGCCGCCTCTTCAAGAGAGGTGAGACTTGGGGAGTGCAGATGTCTTAGTCTCGTCTTAGCGATCGCTGGGCAGCTGCAGATGAGGTGTTCCAGAGTTTCAACGACTCCAGGTTCCTTACATTTCCTGCAGATGTCCGTTGTCGTGATTCCCAGCTTTTTCGCGTGAGCAGCTGCTAGGCAGTGACCAGTTAGTATGCCTATAAGCAGTCTACAGTCTCTTCTTTGGAGCTGTAGCATATAGTGCGTGAGTTTTTTGTCTTTTGTCTTGCACATAATTTTTGAGATTCTGCAGCCGGTTGTGTTCTTTCACTTTTCCTCTGCTTCTTTTTCCGATATCTCCTCCATCTTGTTGTACGGCGTCTGTACGGAGATAGATATGTTTAGTGTTGCTTCTTGGCTTAGTGCGGTTCTGGCTTTTGCAAGAGTGTCAGCCATTTCGTTTCCATCAATGCCCCGGTGGCTGGGAATCCAGTAGACTTGCACCTTTCTAGAGATGCTGAGGTAATCTATTGCCTCCCTGCTTGCCAGAACATTTTTGGAGTTAATGGTGTGTCTCTGCATTGCTTTGATTGCCGCTTGGCTGTCAACGTATGTATATGTTTATTTGGTTGTTTGGTGCGTATTGTTTTGCCAATTCCGCTGCTTTCCTTATTGCGAAGACTTCCGCCTGGAATATGGTGCAGTGGTCTGGCAGTTTATGGGAGAGCCTCAATTCCGGCTCATCGCAGTATACAGCGGCTCCGACTCCTGAGGTCATCTTGGAGCCGTCTGTAAATAGGTGCATTGCTTCCTGGGCCAGTCCTGTACGCCAGTCTTCTGGTCCCAGTAATGCTGATGCACCTGTGAAGTTGGTTTTTGGGATCATGTAGTCCGTGCTACTGTTGATCACTCTACCCACCATGCTGTGTCCATAGCTTTGTAGCGCCATGGTGCCTGCCGCACAAAGACGTTGGGCCGTCTTTTGTGCAAGGAGGCGTGCTTGGATATCCAGGGGGTTGACTCCTAGGATGTGTTCGAGTGCTTTTGTTGGAGTGGACCTCAGCGCCCCCGTTATGCCGACTAATGCCTGCCGCTGGGCCTTTTCCATCCGCTTTAGATATGTGGACTTCTCCGTGGCTTGCCACCATACCAATATGCCATGTAGTAGTATCGGTCGTATTATTGAGATGAAGAGCCAGTGCGTTAGACTTGGTGATAGGCCCCAAGTGCTGCTTAGCATCTTCTGGGATGCATATAGCGCATTGGTTGCCTTTTTCACCCTTTCCTCCACATTGAGTCTCCATGACAGTTTACTGTCGATTACTACTCCAAGATATTTTACGTTGTTCTTTGGCGTTAGCTGTATTCCATTTATCGTAGGTGGAGTCCATTGCGGTACCTTGTATCTCTTGGCTAAGAGAATCAGGTCCGTCTTCTCCGCATTGATACTGAGTCCGGCTTCTGTGGCCCACTTTAGTATCTCTTTGAGAGTAGAGTCCATGATTGAGCTAAGAGTCGATGGACATTTCCCCATGATAATTATGCTTATGTCGTCAGCATATGCGGTTATCTTGGGTGCTTTCCTGCGTAATTTTCGTAGTAGTTCGTTGACCACAAGGTTCCATCAGAAGGCGACAGGACTCCGCCCTGAGGCGTTCCTCCATGTGCCTCTTTCGTCATGGTTGTGGTACCCCACTCGGCTTGTACTCTTCTGCAGCTCAGCAGGTTGTATATCCAGGAGTACAATGTCTTGTGTATTGCTAGTGCCCTTAGGCTTCGCATTATCGCTTCTGTGGTGACGTTGTTAAATGCACCAGATATATCTAGGAATGCTCCCAGGGCAAATTCCTGATGGTACAGTGCCTTCTCGATGGTGGCTACTAGGGAGTGTAGCGCCGTTTCCACCGATTTCCCTTTCGTGTACGCGTGCTGATTGTTCTCCAAGGTCAGGTTCAAGCCTTCTCTTATGTGGAGATCTAGCAGTTTTTCCATTGTTTTGAGCAAGAATGATGTGAGGCTTATGGGTCTGTAGTCCTTTGGTTGCACATGACTGCATTTTCCCGCTTTTGGCAAGAATACAACGCGTGCTGTCCTCCAGACCACAGGTACATAGCTCCATCTCAAGCAAGCTTCAAAAATGAATTGCAGCCATGGGACGATTGCGCATTTGATCGTCTTTAGCATGGCTGGGAATATTCCATCCAGTCCTGGGGATTTGTAACTCGCGAACGAGTCGATCGCCCAACGGATTTTCTCTGGAGTGATGATGACCTTGAGCCAGCTTAAAGCAAAAACTTTTACTTAAATTAAAACAGGTTACTAAAACTCATATGTGGAAAAATAAATCTTGAAACAATGGGAGCAAGGGATCTGCCTTAAATCTATCTTGTGTAACTTGTAAGGCTGAACATGTATATAAATGATCTGTGTTGGTTTTATGATTTTATCAACACATCTCAAGTGGTTCCTACGAATGGGCCTCTTCACGTGTGGTATTACGTGCACACTTGTTTTTGACACTAACGCAAAATATTTGTTCTTTTATTACAAAAGGCGAAATGTCTATGGGTTAGGTTGTGTTTAGTGAATATGACATTTAACATGATGGGATGCGAAAATGTTATCAATCCGCATAATGTTAGAGATGATGTCAAGTACCAATTAGGCCTTCTTGAAAAGGACACTTAAATCGAGAACGAAGGGAATATGATTTCCATCAAAATTGATGGCTTGCCTCAAATGGATCGGTCATTTATTAGTAAGAAGGTCACTTTATTTTTGTTGCAGGCATAAATATACAATAATAGCCATGCTCCCATTTTTACTTTCCCAAAACTTTTGCGATTTAGAAAAGGTTTTTGGTACAAATTTGGACTCAAAATCTTAAAATTATTGCGAAAGCGAAAATGGGAATATGGCCTTATGTGTTGAGTTACAAATTTGTTTTGAAAACTTTGACAACTGAGGAGATGTTTTTGCATCACACGGTCAACCATCTTAAAAACGTTGTCATACAAGTTCTGAATCAATTTGGGATTGTGACTAAACATGTACCTCCTGTAAAATATTGGAACTCTTAGGTCTAGGGGTTAGATGTGACGCCCTTCAGTTAGCCGTCAACGCAGTTTTGAAAAAGCCTGGATTCGTCAGCGCTATATTTTTGTATAAGAAGTTTGAACTTAATGAGATGAGTTAAATGAGATTCCAAATGTAGCCGCTTTTGCCTGCATGATTTATACCCATAACCGTAACCGTAACTAAAACCCGAAACAGCATAAGTTGAATATACGTAACCCAAATGCCACAACCTTAATATAACCATAACCCGAAAAAAGCGATTGGCCAAAACAGTAATGGTAACCCCAACAGTTATTCGTTTCGGGTTTAATCTCTAAATGTAAGCAACAAAATATAAGCACCTGGATTCTGCGACGCATTACAAGGCGAGAGGGAAAATGCAGGCAAAATACTAATTGTTGGGGTAAAGCCCTTTCTTTAGATTTTATAGCCTATTTTATGCCTCATGTTGATTTGAGTTTTACCACAGAAAAATAACTTTTTCCATTTTCCTTGAAATTCACGAGATTGTCCTCTTTCATTGACAAACTAAATGAAGCAGTTTACTTAAAATTTCAACAAATGGATGACTTATCAAACAGCCCTCTCAATTTAATGTGCGACTATTGTTCTCGCCTCTGGCTACCCCTTCCCATTTTCATTTGGAAAGTTCAAAGCGTAATTCTCCTGCCAATTGTCACTGATGAGCCAAAACCAGGGGGGGAAAAGGCAGGCGTCCGAAATTGTCAGTGTTTAGTTAATTAATAAATAATTGAAATTATTAAAATGTTTCGCCTGCTGATCACGCACAAGCTGCGTGTACAAAACCAATTTTGTGGTTTAAATCCAATATTTTGAATGCGACTTTAGCTAGTGGTTGTGTCGTTTTTTGATTGATGGATGGCTGGATGGATGAAATGGCGGTGGAGGCCACACCCCAGCGTCAGCAGCAAAATGTTTTTTTTTTATTTGCCTTATTCGGCCAAAAGGGTCATGAATTCGTGATGTGGTCGCCAGGCCAACAAATTGAAGTGGATTTGATACAATGTGAGTTCGCGTACTCAATGCTGACAATCGGGGCGTAGCCAAAAGGCTGGCCATCATAACAAGAGGAACAAACGCATTTGGCGGTTTCTGTTTAAACTTAAATTCCCAGAAAAATTTCATAAAACATTTCAAAACATTACTCATACGCAGTGTGTGTCCGTATAAACTATTAAAAGCTAAGACTAACGGCTTATACAATAACTAATAAAGCCAAAAATTCATATTTCCCCACACACACACACACACAAAGACAGCCATAAATAACTAAACTGCCAAGTGGGTTTATGTTGGCTCTGCTTTCTTGGCCATTTCCCTAACCAAACTCCATTCCGCTCTTTAATAACTCTCTGCCTGGGTAAGTAGGTGTTTAGTAGCTATTATCATCCGGCATGTGTGTTTGTTGGTGCTGAACTCTTTTTAGCATCAATATTTTATGTATTATGCCAGAAGATTATGATTTATGGAATGGCGCTGAAAGCAAAAGGAGTTGCCCATTGTCTGCTCTTCTTTTTTTTTTGCCAACAAAATATTGCGTTAAAAGTGTTTAAGTGGCGTTGGCGCTAAGTAACAAGTTGAGAAATTGCAAAGCTCGCTCGTAAATTTGCTCGACAAAGTGAAAAGTAATAATATACAGAGGCATTATAAATGGTTCAGCGTCCTTGGTGGGTCAGGTGAACACACGCAACACACAGGCTCAATGGCCATGAGCAGCAGCAGCAGCACATCAAAGACATATAGCAGAAGCAGTCAGACAGATATATGTATGGTATGTATATGCTATATATATATATGCATATGCCCTACTTCGGTGAGCTGAGAGTGGGTGCGCCAAAGCATTTCAAAAGTAATTCAAGCAAGAAAAAAGTTGGGTAATTGAAAGTTTACCCATAAAAATTTGTCGCTTGGCGTTTTTGCGTGGTTGAATGAGGGACAACTCTATTGCTCTCTCTTTCTAGCTTTAATACTGCTGACAACTTTTCATTAGGCATCCCCTCCTACTCTCAAAAGCCACATTCTCATGCTATTATCTGAAGCACTATCGAGGCGCCCAAAACTAGTTGAAGTGCTTGAATTGTTTACGTTTTTTTTTTTTATTTTAGTGTATTGTACTTTTGCCATAAACAGAAGGGGTATATAGGGATTTCAGCTGGGAATGGGCCATTATAGACAAAGCTTTTTGCGATCAATGATATAGTTTATGAATTTAACTAAAACATGGACATTAAAGATTTCAGATGATGCCTGAATTCAGAATTGGGTTAATTTGCATATGCTAAAATCAAAAACAATTAAAGTTTTTTTATTTTCAGCCCATTTAAGAGTTTGGAACAGATAATAGAAAACTAATAAAATAATCTGTCCGAATTTTACTTCTAGAATTAAATATTAAATATTATTATTTAGAGCGAGAATATGGTTGGACCAGCCCCCTTAAAAATTAAGAAAGTGAACAACACCAGCGAGGACGAGGACTACATGTGTAAGACATGTCAGGATATGGAGGGGTTGAAGATCTTCTTTAAAGGTAATTAAATATATATTTTATAATTTATCTGATTCATTTGGAATTAATATCGATTCTTACATATATTTTTTTTTTTTTAGAAATAATGGAAAAGAAAATGGCCATAATATCAGCGCAATATCAAGTGGTATTGGAAGAAGTTGCCGAACAGAAGGTGCGAATTCAGCAGATGCTACGGGACCGTGTCTATGATTCTGACAAACAGTCGCTGAAAGAGAAGATTCACATTACGAGCAAGGAAGACTTGATTAATATGAATTAAGAAATTGAATCAAATGGCATAAAGAATCTTGTAAGCGCAAATGATCCCTTACAAAACACCTCGAAAAACGAAAGTTCATTTTATGCATCAACTCCTTAGACAGGCAGGAGTGGTCAAAAATTTAGCAATGCGATATAATGTGGATGGGGTGTCGGGAAAAGATTCCCTTAAAACCCTGTCACATTTTTATAATGCCTTAACTGGTATTTTTAATTTAAAAGATTTTTAGTAAATGCTAAAATTAACTTAAACCTTTTTGTTTCAGAGTCCATTCCTACAGGGCTTGATGTTGGCTCAACAGAAGACCAGCTTCGTAGGGCCATGCAACTTCAAAAAGAGAGAGTAATTAAAAACGAGAAGGCCAAGCTAACTTCGTCTGTGCCGAAGTTTTTATACCCTTGCAAATGCTGTTTTTGAAATGTCAGAGTTTAAGAACGCTTATATAAAAATCTAAAAAATTGTTAGCTAAACCCATTTTCCGACAGATAAACATCTGATTTCGACCAAATTTCGCGAATCTTTTTGAAAACATATCAAATTAACAATAGCGGAGTTGAAGAAAGATAAAATTTAAAACAGAAAAGTTTTTCTCACTAAGACACATTTTCCGACCGATCGGTCCTATGGCAAACATAAGATATAGTCACCCGATGTCGATCAACTTTTTCAAATTAGTTTGAAAGCGTTTAATATTAAGAATCACCGACTTTAAGAACGATTTACTTGAAAACAAAAAAGTTTTTTTCACTAGGACCCATTTTCCGACCGATCGGTCCTATGGCAGCTATATGTTATAGTCATCCGATTTTGACCAAAATTTGCAAATCTGTTTGAAAACATATAATATTAATTATGGCAGAGTTTTATGACGCTAGCATAAAAAACAAAACAGTTTTTCTTACTAAGACCCATTTTCCGACCGATGGTTCCTATGACAGCTATGAGATATGGTCATCCGATTTTGACCAAAATTTGCAAATCTGTTTGATAGAATATATTATTAATAATGGCCGAGTTTAAGGCCGCTAACACTGAAAACAAAAAAGTTTTTCTCACTAAGACCCATTTTTGGACCGATGGTTCCTATGGCAGCTATAAGATATAGTCATCCGATCCGGTCGGTTCCGACATATTAGCAGCGTGCAGTAAAAAGAAGACTCTGTGCAAAATTTCAGCTCGATAGCTTTAAAACTGAGAGACTAGTTTGCGTAGAAACAGACGGACAGACAGACGGACAGACAGACGGACAGACGGACAGACAGACGGACAGACAGACGGACAGACAGACAGACAGACAGACAGACGGACGGACAAAGCTCAATCGACTCAGCTCGTCGCCCTGATCAAGAATATATATAGTTTATGGGGTCGGAAATGAATATTTCTATGCGTTGCAAACTTCTGGGCAAAATTATAATACCCTTTGCAAGGGTATAATAATAGTATAAGCAACAAAGTAAAGAATAAGTAACAATACTTAGATTGTAAGAATTAGAATAAATTAGAAATTGAGCTAAGTTTTCTTTTCAAAATGTATATTATAATGTTATTAATTGTCATCTTTATTCTGCAATTTTGTATTATTGAATTCATTCCACCAAAATCACTAAAGATTTTTGAAAAGCGAATTGGCTAAAAATTCGTTAGGCAAATAACATGGCTGTTGGTTAGGCTGGTAGCTGGTGCTCACTACCAAGAGTTAGCGAATTCGTTAATGCCGCACCGATGCAGCGATACTACAGGGCTATTACTAAAGCTCTTAAGACAAAACAATGTTTTTGGATCAACTCAAACTGCGGCGTCTTTTCAGTTAATAAACTTCACACCCACCCAATTAAAGTTCAAACAATAGCTATACCCGCACCAGATCTCAACATAAATTTTCAAAAGCCTGACCTACTTTCTAGCGAATTTAAAATTGTCCAGATGATTGTAACGCTTAGAAGGAAACATCTCCGACCACACAAAGTATAAATATTCTTGATCAGCATGACGAGCTAAGTTACTATAGCCATGTCCGTCTGTCCGTCTGTTTCAATGCTATCTCCTCTGTCAGTTTTAAAGCCATCTTAACCAAACTTTGCACGAAGCCTTTTGGTACAAATACGCTGCACATTTGTTTCCCGACTACAAAATACCCTGTTCAATTGAGAAACACATACAAACACACTTGCATACACACACACACACACGCGTGCGGACACACACGCGCTCAAACGCGGCATGCTGACTGCATACCGGCCCCCCCCTCCCCCGCTCCCATAAGCTTAATTGTTTTGGGAACAGGGTATAAAAAGGTCTAAAAAATGAGTCGCATCCGAGACACGGGCCAAAAATTAATCATTTTGCTACTTCGATTTTATTTGTGAATTTTCTTGGTTAACTTAATTTTCAAACGAAATTCCTTTCTAGAATTAAAAAAAAAACGAGAAGGCCAAGCTAACTTCGTCTGTGCCAAAGTTTTTATACCCTTGCAAAAGCTGTTTTTGAAATGACAGAGTTTAAGAACGCTTAGATAAAAATCAAAAACTTTTGTAACTAAAATCCATTTTCCGTCAGATGAACATCTAATTTCGACCAAATTTCGCGAATCTTTTTGATAACATATCAAATTAACAATCGCCAAGCTTAAGAACGATCAAAATTGAAAACAAAAAGTTTTTCTCACTAAGACTCATTTTCCGACCGATAAGTCCTATGTCAGCCTGAAGATATAGTCATCTGATTTCGACCAAATTTTTCAAATTAGTTTGAAATCGTTTAATATTAATAATCACCAACCTTAAGAACGATTTACTTGAAAAAAAAAATTTTTTTCACTAAGACCCATTTTCCGACCGATCGGTCCTATGGCAGCTATAAGATATAGTCATCCGATTTTGACCAAAGTTTGCAAATCTGTTTAAAAGCATATGAAGTAATAAGGGACGAGTTTGAGGACGCTAACATTGAAACCAAAAAAGTTTTTCTCAGTAAGACCCATTTTCCGACCGATCGGTCCTATGTCAGCTATAAGATATAGTCATCCGATTTTCACCAAAGTTTGCAAATCTGTTTGGAAGCATATCATTTTAATAATGACCGTGTTTGGGAACGCCAACATTAAGAACAAAAAAGTTTTTCTCAATAAGACCCATTTTTTGACCGATGGTTCCTATGGCAGCTATAAGATATAGTCATCCGATCCGGTCGGTTCCGACATATTTCAGCTCGATAGCTTTAAAACTGAGAGACTAGTTTGCGTAGAAACAGACGGACAGACAGACGGACGGACAAAGCTCAATCGATTCAGCTCGTCGCCCTGATCAAGAATATCGGGGGTGACATAGAAATCACTAGAGATTTTGCTATAAACGTTTGCATTTCCAATTTCAATTGTACAACTTCATATGTAAAGTGAAAAGTATATCTTCGGTTGCTAGATCAGATGGTGAATTTGAGCGATTACTTGGCTTTGAACAGTCAGTTTCAATTCGCTTTACTCTCGACATCTGATTTAGTAACCAAGCTGTTTTGTGCCACTTCACATATAAATGCAAGCAGATTCAATTTGAAATAAAAGTATTTACCCGAAAATCACTAGTGATTTCTGTGTCACCCCCGTATATATAGTTTATGGGGTCGGAAATGAATGTATTAACATGATAGTATTAAAGCTATATTTTCAAAATACCTGTAGGACATGGTTTTGGTATCAAAGAAATATTTTAAAAAAATCAGAAGGGTATTATTGTAGTACCAATGCTTTATTTTTATAATACATATTACAATTATTATGACAATTATCTTTCTGGAAAAATCTGCTCTTTGTCGCTGGAAGAAATGTAAAATTCACACTCTAGAAAAATTTTAAAATTAATATTTAGAGAAGAATAATTATTTCAATATAAAACTTACCAATTAACTTTTCGTACACCAACTTTTCAGTGTTAAGTTTTTGTATGAACTCATAGAGTTGGATGTCTTCGTTTAATCTGAAAATTATAAAAAAATTAGTATATTTAAGCTCGCATAAGTTTTTTTGTGCATGTGCGCGAAATCTGCCGAAAGCAAAGGCTGAGCATGCGCTTTTTTGTTCTGCCCTTGAACGTCAAACAGCACACATATAAATATATACATGCATATTTTGCATGTCCATTTGTATGTACGCATGTTTGCATATGCATGTATGTGTGCTTGCTCAGAATTTCAATGTCTACTTTGATCTGAAACCATATCAGTAGGGCATTTTTCATATCACTTTGATCATTTCACATTTTTAGTATCAATGTGGTATTACAGGTTCATATTGATATTAAATAGTTTCACTTTGATATGCAAATATTGATATTACTGATATGATATTGAAATAACTGATCTTATTTTTTTCTGTGTATCACAACTATTATACGAAGAATGATTCAGGTACGGGATTTCTGTTCATTCAATGCATTTCCACCCAGGGGGCTTATTTTTTACCTAAGATTGGCATGCCTTTATTGTTACATTTTCATATACTTAGATTGTTGAAAATAAGTTTGAACCTGATCGGATGCTAAACAATAAAGTTTCTTTCTTCCACATTTCTCGACGGAATTTTCTTTAGTACTCACTTTCAGCATAAGATAAAACAAATTTGAAAAAATCAGTTTCCTACCTTCCTTTCCTACCTAAATTTTCATTCATGTGCACTCCAAATTTGAGATCGATATTAATTGAGGTTCAGAAGTTAAAGATTCTCACCCAGAAGCCACTGTGCAACTAGATTCCCGGATAACTTTATGAATCTAATAGCTATATATAGCCTGGTCGCTGGGGATCTAAAATTTGTGTTGATATGACAGATTTACAGCTGGAAATCACTTTCCTACTTTGAACTTGTTCAAATTCAAAACTGAAATGGAATAATTTCGAACCCCATATTTCTAAACTATACTGAGATAAGCTTCAGAAGCATTTTTAAAGAGATACACTACGGATCCACTTTTGAAGCGATTCCATCCGAAATATCATATTACCAACATGCATATTTCCAGTTCATAGCTTAATTACGGAACCAGTTTTTTCTCAGAGAACATATCGAACCCAATATAAACAACCTAAAGAGCAAATTTTAAGTTCAAATCTTTAGAAATTTCAGATAAATGGCTTTGAACCACATTTGAACTGGCTTTAGCTTAGTTTTATAAACTCTTAAATCAAAGTTAAAAAGTTGACAGACACAGTTCACCGTGTATAGAGTATAGCCATATTCGAGTATCCCTCCCCAGCTTGAACAGTTCAAACAAAGTTTTGTCTGGCACTTCAGCCGCTTCTTTTATTTTGTTTGGCAATGGATTTTTATGGTAGCGTTGGGATGGAGGGAGGGAGGGGCGCATAATGAAAACGCAAACGCGATTGCAGTTTAACTGCACTTTCAATGGCAAATGTCTGAGGCTATCGCTTGAAACTCAACAAATTGGCATCCCAAATGATAAATGCGCAACCTTGTGTGCGGCATTTTAAAGTCAGCCACAAATGATATGAAGATATGGACCAACCAACAAGGAGCAAAGTGGTGAACACGAAGTCGAGTCACATGAGCTCTGCGGCTGACACACAATCTTCTCGTATGTGGCAAAGGACTTAACAACTTCTGTTGTGTATTTGTCGCTGTCTGTTAGGATTTCAGTGTAATAAATTAGATTTAACAAAAAAAAAACTTGCTGCCGCCAAATATTTAACACCAATCAACATGAGCTGAGCCACACCCACAACTGTACACAGCAGAAAGAAAAACTTTTGACCTTGTAAGTCTCGAGTTTCTCAACTAACCAACTAAGCAACCAAAATCCTTGATTTTCGGGGCTAATCATCTCAAAATCTCGCATCTAACCAAATGGGAGCCATCAATTTTACAGCTGCTCCCTCACCTGGCACAAGTAAAGGTGCTGCAAACAGGTAAATCAATCACACGCATTATGCGATGACTTTTTTTTTATGTCAAAGTCCAAAGTCCTGGACGGGGATGAGTTTATTTGGGTTTTGGCTTTTTATGGCTCACACACACAAACACAGCTGCCTCACATTGTCATTGTCCTGAGAGGGTTGGCCGCAGATTTTTATGCCCCTCTTGGGCATGTTATTACTTGTAAGTGGGCATATGCATCCGCCAGGCAGATCGACGCCTCCTCCATTTTATGTCCTGCTGCTGCTGCTGCTGATGCTGATGCTTCTTCTCTTTATGTTCAAGTATATTTCACATCATTTGCCTTAGGCTGTGTCATTTCGCCAAAGATGCGAGTGCTTAGGCGTATTTATTAGACCCTTTTTTGGCTGAAATGGAGAGAGACCGAGAGATACCTAAAAATTCCTAGTTTTTGTTCTGCTTGGTTTTAAATTTAAATTTGATATAACCAACGAGTTGTCAACAAAAGCAAAGCCATGCAAATCTTTACAAAAGCGCTTAAAATGTCGCAAGTAATGAATAAAACGTTTTAGTTTTATTTTGGTTTTTATTTCATTTTTTTTAAAACATTTAAATTGCTCTGCTATTGTGACAAATTGAGGATGTAAACAAAAGGAAATACAAAAACTAGTTTGAAAAGTGTTTCAACTAGCTCGACCATGACATTCCCTGTTGTGGACACACACACAAAAATGAGCGCAGCTTGATAAGTCGGTGACTTTGGGAATTTTTGGTCAAAGAAAACGCCAAAATTGTTGATGAAGGAGGATGAAATAGGGTCTTTTATTTTAGGACTTTTTGGCAGCTTCTTAAAGCTATGTTTAAAGGTCACTACGGACCTGCGAAGTAAGTAATTTGGCTTACTTTATAGGGTATATCATCAATGTGGAATATAAGTCTAGTGTAACCAGACTTTACAACAGTTGATCGCTGATGGTTTGAAAGTACAAGAAGGGCGACGTGACTTTAAGTGGCGTCAATGTTGGCCAGCCATTTACATAGACTCCACAAATGTGCTGTTAAGCGTAACATTAATTCTTAGCTGCGAGCATGCAAAATTTTAAGTGTGATGAAATCGTTACTTCTTCTTCTTGTTACTTTGCATGTCATAAGTACCCCTGGGGGGCGAAGATATTTCGCGATCTTTACGAGCCGAACGGATGACGAAGCTGAGGAGAAGAGAGCAAAATGCCTTTCAGTCGCTGGCTAGCCTTTGATGTTTCCAGGTCGAAGCAAATTAAAGGCGCTTTTTTTCACACACTAATACACTCTCACTTTTTGCCCTCGCTCTCGTTGGCCAACGCTGCCGGGGAGGCCTTAAAGCAGTGTGGCAGCTCTGGTTACTCACACTAATTATCGTAATCACGCAATAGCGAGATCTCCATCCCTAATGCATCAGGGTAACCGTCTGGCTTTGGTCTCAGACGGCTCAACTCAATGAGAATTGTTAGCATATAAGTTATATCTAATAAAGTTAGTTACACCTTTCTAAACACTTTAACTAAAGTGGCAACCATAGCGGATAGCTAAAGCTGCAAACCAGTCTAAAGCCGGCAGCTGATTAAGGCCTCTGTATGTACTTTGAAAATGTATACTTAAAGCATTCTCAGAGCCATTTGACAGACTTTGATATTGTTTTCAGTCATGTCAGTGCCAGCTAAATCAATATAATTAAGTACACTGTTCGTTAGTAACTTAACTTAGCAAAAGAGAATTCGTTAGTATCCCCAAATACTTATACCTCGAGTGGTAAATGTACATGGCAATTGTAAAACGATTCGTAGTGGGACAGCAAAAAGTCTGCTGATGAGAGAACCAGGGAGACTCTTGAAACAGTACTGTACAGACGATGGATGGATGATTCTGGCAATTTATGCTGCAAAGAAAATGATGCCTTTGTTCCAGTTTGGCACTCCCGAACAGTTACACAGAGCCAGGGGCTTCGTCTACGTTCCATACTCAAATCATTCTTTACCGAAAGGACTTTCAGTGTTGTCCAGAATGGCCCTGCTTGCCAAAGGAAAAGGATTTGAGCAAGAATACCTTAGGTTCAACTCTCAACAGCAGAGATGCCCACAGCCTTGGCGCTCATCCCACACTAGCAAAAACCAAAGTATATTGCAACAACAACTTTCCATGTTTTCTTTGTTCTCTTTCTCTCCTCCTATGTCTCTTGCAAAATCGAACGCAACAACAAATATTTCTGCGTCGTCTTCAGCGGAGATTTTGTTGTCGGCATGGAATGATTTCGTGCGAATCATACAGCTACAACTACACACTCAAACAATAATCGATATTCTCTTTCTATCTCTTGTAATTGTTGTTGTTTCAGAAATAAGCTCTTCATTTGTATGGTTGTCTATGCCACCATGGCTCTGGGCACCTCTGCTTCACAGCTTGTTCACCAGTGAAGTGCTAACCTTGCGGTATATAGGCATTGACGACCGGCTTGACCTGTTAATTCAGGTCTATGGGATCGCAGCCAAAACCCATACAAAGAGAATCAGAACGTTCTAGGCTAAGGTGGAACTACACAGGAGCCGATTCGTACGAAAGACGAGAGATTTTGAAAGAGAGTGCGGGCTCCCCATGTTTTGGTACACAACCAACAGGCAGGCTGCGCTCTACCTAGCCAAAGTGGCCAACCACCCAAACAACATTGCGAGAATACTCCACAGAAGTCGTCGAATCAAGGGGATTGAAGTTAGAAGGAGACTCCAAAGGTTTCATTCCACGGGCCTGGCTACCAAAATGATCTTACCCTTAAGATATTTACCTGCCTTTCAATATTTGACACATTTTTGACCATAGGCTAAGGCTACACCCAAAAAAAAGTAATCATAAAAATGACACTAATTAGTCATCAATTTCGATATCAACTTGTATCAGGTTAATACTTTTTTGTATTCATTTTTTAGTATCAATGTGTTACTCGGTCTTATCAATTTGTTATTTCAATGGTCAAACTTTTAGTATCATTTAATAGCAGCTTTTATCAGTTTAATATTATTTCTTTACAAGTTTATAGAAATTTAGACGCTGCACATTTGTCGGAGCCAGGGAATCAAACCGGAACCAGAACCGGAACCGTATACCGAAAAGAACCGATTAAAACTCAGAACCGGAACCGTTTTTTTTTTTAAATTTGTTGTTTACCGGTATCCGAGAACCGATGTTCTTGGAACCGAAAAAAAACCAAAAGAACCTAAACATTGTACCGGTACTATTTCGGTTCTGAGTGCAATGACTAGACTGCATAGCTGCCTCTTAATTTTTGCGGATTTTTACGGAATTTGCATTTACTTAGAGTCTGGCTTAGAGAAGTTTCAGAGTCGGTAGTTAATTGTAATTAGCACAGAGGACACGAAACGGTTCATGCAAGGCACAGTTACGCGTAGCTAGTAGTACAACGATTCAGCGTAGAGGGCGTTCGAATCTTCCTTTCGTCACAGTATTTCACATAAATAGAAACACTTTCTACAAGCACATGAGCATCAAAGCATAGCCAAGGTGTTTCTTATTATATGAAATACTGTGACGAAAGGAAAATTCGAACGCCCTCAGTAGTAGGCTTAAGGGGATATAATTACTAGTCAGTCTATTAGGAACGTTGAGGTTGATTTGGGCAACCAACTCAGAAGAGTCGATTCCACAATTTATTAGTGTATCTATAAAGATTACCCCAAGCATAACTCTATGGTTAATTAGGAAGGAAAGGCTAATTAAAAGAAATCTACTGGAGTACGATGGTAAACGGACCTCAGATAATAAGAATTGTTTTTGCACAGATTCAATTCTATCTTGATGGGTCGTATATTGAGGAGATGATCTGTAATCAATAATCGGACGGACAAGAGAAGTGTACAGAATCTTCGTCGTACAGAGATCGTCAAATTTCTTCGACCAGCGCTTAACAAATTTTCACAAAAAAGTTTAATGGCATGAATCATTATCAATTTTCCAACGCTTAAAACGTTTACAAAATAATATATCGTCTTATCGTCGGTTTTAAATGGTGGTCAGAAAACTCGACAAAGTTTCCACAATTGAATGAATGCCTTTGAGAGGGGACAGTAAGCGTAGAACGATTATTTTCCAGGGTGTAATTATTATGTCTGCGCTAAGAAATCCCATCGGAAATCCAATGACCGATCTTTCTTTATATTTTTCTGGTTTATACCGGTACGTACCGGTATACCGAAACACAAATCCAGGTACCAATACAGAACCGAATTCCGAAATAGAGTTAGTACCAAAACAGAACCTTTTACCGAAACATACGTTTCGGTACGTACCAGAACCGGAACCGGTACCGAAATACGATTCGGTTTGATTCCCTGGTCGGAACCGGCCGCATGGGACGACTATAGCATATAGCAGCCTTTGGAACGAGAAAATATTTTTTGTTTTCAATGCAAACGCCCTCAAAACCTCGTATTTATCAGTTTTTCATGCCTTCCCATAATTCCATCAAGTTTTATGAAAATCGACTAACTATATAGTATAGCTGCCATACAAAAGTTAGGTTTGAAAAAAAGTCTTAGTAGGAAAAACTTTTTTGTTTTCAATGCTATCGCTCCCAAACTTGTTAATGATCAATATTATTTGCTACCACAGAATTTTGGCAAGTTTGGTCCAAATCGGATGACTATAGCATATAGCTGCCATAGGAAAGAGCGGTCGAAAAACTAGTTTTAGTGAGAAAAACTTTTTTGTTTTCAATGCAAACGCCCACAAACCTCGTATTTGGAAGTTTTCTATGTTTTTACATAATTCCACCAAGTTTAATGAAAATCGGCAAACTATATAGTATAGCTGCCATACAAAAGCTAGGTTTGAAAAAAAGTCTTAGTAGGAACAACTTTTTTGTTTTCAGTGCCATCGCTCTCAAACTTGTTTTTGATCAATATTATATGCTACTACAGAATTTTGGCAAATTTGATTCAAATCGGATGAGTATAGCATATAGTTGCCATAGGAACCATCGGTCGAAAAACTAGTTTTAGTGAGAAAAACTTTTTTGTTTTCAGTGCAAACGCCCACAAACTTCGTATTTGTAAGTTTTCTATGCTTTTACATGATTCCACCAAGTTTTATGAAAATCGGTCAACTATATAGTACAGCTGCCATACAAAATATAGTTCAAAAGAAAAGTCTTAGTAGAAAAAACTTTTTTGTTTTCAATGCTATCGCTCCCACAGTTATTACTGATCAGTATAATAGGCTACCACACAATTCTGCCAAGTGTGGTCCAAATCGGATGACTATAGCATATAGCTGCCATAGGAACGATCGGTCGAAAAAATAGTTTTAGTGAGAAAAACTTTTTTGTTTTCAATGCAAACGCCCCCAAACCTCGTATTTGCAAGTTTTCTATGCTTTTACATAATTTCACCAAGTTTAATGAAAATCGGCAAACTATATAGTATAGCTGCCATACAAAAGCTGGGTTTGAAAAAAAGTCTTTGTAGGAAAATCTCTTTTGTTTTCAATGCTATCGCTCCCAAACTTGTTAATGATCAATATTATTTGCTACCACAGAATTTTGGCAAGTTTGGTCCAAATCGGATGACTATAGCATATAGCTGCCATAGGAAAGAGCGGTCGAAAAACTAGTTTTAGTGAGAAAAACTTTTTTGTTTTCAATGCAAACGCTCCCAAACCGCGTATTTGAAAGTTTTCTATGCTTTTACATAATTCCACTAAGTTTGATGAAAATCGGTCAACTATATAGTATAGCTGCCATACAAAATATAGTTTAGAAGAAAAGTCTTAGTAGGAAAAACTTTTTTGTTTTCAATGCTTTCACTCCCAATCTTTTTAATGATCAGTATTATATGCTACCGTACAAGTCTGCTAAGTTTGGTCCAAATCGGATGACTATAGCATATAGCTGCCATAAGAACGATAGGGCGAAAAAGTTGTTCTAGTGAGTAAAACTTTTTTTTTTTTCAATGGTAACTTTTTATATCTTCCAGTTGTGAATATTATCAGTTTCCACACAATTTTGGTGAGTTTGGTCAAAATCGGATGGATATATCGTATAGCTAACATATAACAAAATGGCAAGCAAATGGCCTTCAGCCTTCTACTGCTGAGATTCAGAAATAACTCAGCTAAGTATGTTCGACGAAAATCATTTAAAACCTTAATTTATATAAATTATTCAAGCTACAAGGGTATATAAACTTCGGTCTAGCCGAAGTTAGCTTTCCTCTATTTTTTGAACTTTAAATGTCAAATTAATATTCTTAGTATCAAATTAACATTGGTTGTTAAAATGTATCAACTATTTGTGAGGGTTTTCTTATAAGTTTAGTTTTATTATATTGCTGACTGGCTGTGACTGTACCCCAGGCTGATCAAAACTATACAGGGTATTACATACAACATACACACTGGTGTGGCAACAAACCCTATACTATTCTCTATGTTCTCTGGTGAGCTCAGTTCCCACTTCACTTCTCTCCATTGTGTTGCTCACGGCGGCAGTCATGGCTCGTGGATTTGAATAATTGTGCAGCAGCGTGTAACGGTACATGAGAGAGTGGGATGTATTGCATTTGCTGTTGTTGCTATTGTTGCTCTCTCTCGCTCGTTAACTTATGCCCATATATGTATGCTACATTTTGTTATTACAGTTATATAGGTTCGTTTTTTTGTGTTATTGTTATTGTTGTTCAAATTAAAAATGATTTAGATGCCAGCAAATTGAGTTCAGTTTTTGGATTTTGTTTTGCATTCGTTTCTGGTTGGCGTGTAATTTAATTGTTTGATATTTTTGCTCTCACACACACACACACACACACTCGCACTCGCATTCTGCATATCGTTTTATTTTAATCAAGTCCTGGCCATTGTTTCGTTGCTCGTGCTAAAAAGAACATGCAATTTCATGCTCTATGCATTTTTATTCTATTTAAATTCCAAGTGTTTGTCCCTCAAGGGTATGTAAAAGTGTAACAAAACTATTTGTTATTTGGAACAAATGTGTTATCCAAATGCTAATTGCTGTTGGCATTGCAATTAAACATGAGCTATTGCTATGGCAACACAAATGAACACAAATGTCTGTGAGGAATTTGGTAAAATATTTCTTTTGAGATTTGAAACCAGTCAAGAGGCAGAGGCGAAAAAAGGAATTTATGGAACGTTCGTCATCGCACACACACACACACGCACACTTCAGCACAGGAAGTGCCATTTAAGCATGCCACAAGAGGATGGGTAAAGAGTGCATAAAAAAGGGTCAGTCAACAGGCAAAACATTGTATAAAAATCGACACACACGCACACTTAAAAGTGTTGCTGAAAACACTTTCCTCTCCAATGCCTGTAAATAAGGTTAAATAAATAAAAATCTATTTGAAATGAAAAGGTATTTTCAAGATTTTTGAGACAGTTTTTTTGCATTAAATTTTTTATTGCATACATTTGGACGCGCAAAAACTTCAATCAGACTAAGAGGGGATTTACACAATAAAGCAAATTTTATGAAGTTTTTAAAGTAGGTGTGAAAATCCAGGGAATTCTACTAGATTGGTTGAACAATATATATGTAGAATCACACTAGTATGTCTCGCCTACTGAAAAAACTTTATGAAGTTTGCTTCATGGTGTAAATCACCATGATGTTTTCTCAGTTAGTGAGAGATGCAAGTGGCATTCTATACATTTTGCTCAATAAATCTAGTAGAATTCCTTTGATTTTCAAGCTTACTAAGGCTTTTCACTTCATTACACATCTTTTAGCAAGTTTTAGCAGGCTCGAGGTCAGATAAGGTTTGATAACTTTAAAAAAACAGGAACATACCACACCACAAGGGAGGCTGGTAGTCTGTACAGCTGTTTCAAGAACCTCCCGGCCCCACCTTCAGCAGTCTTGGCCTATCTATTCCAAGTAAGCAGCTGCCTTTTCATGCCAGCGCAGCTATTACCGCTTGGGAATTCCAAAGTTGACCTAAGAGCAAGACCCAAATGGCCTTCGTTTGTTAGTGAAAGAGATTTCCGTACCTCTGCTTATGCATTGGGCGCACTTTTCGATTGTTTGCGTAAATGCGAAGGTCATTTTTAATATTTCTACAAAGAAAACAAGAAAGAAAGTCGGTCAAGCCCGACTATAACATACTCTGTACTCCCCAAAATTCTAATCAATTTAAGTTAAAAGCCACACAAAGTGGCCAAGCAGTCATTAAGTGTGCGAAGTGCTGCCCATCGGCGTTGCGACCGGTGCTACCCATCATAATTGTTTGTTTTCCTTATAGCTCGACTATTGTTTATCTGATCTTTATTATTCCTTCGGCAAATCGATAAATAATCCTCATTACTAAATATCTTTAAAAGGTACGAACCATTTATCACACAACTGTGGGAGATATGACGTTTTTTCCAATTTTCGGGGGCGGGAGGGGGCGTGGCAAAAATTGAAAATAAACTTGATGTGCCTGCAACTATAAGAAGTATATGTCCCATAAATGTCATACCTCTATCTCTTACCATCTCTGAGATCTGTGCAATCTTACAGACGGACAGACAGACAGGCGGCTGTTGATGCTGATCAAGAATATATATACTTTATAGGGTCGAAAATGATTCCTTCTCCCTGTTACATACTTGTGCACAAACTTAATATACTCTGTGCACTATTGGTACAGAGTATAAAAATGTACGTTTTGATGATCCTCTGGATAATATGGCTTAAAATACTTCTGAGCTCTGGCTCTGGGTCACTTTTGAACCGGTTCATAACCGTTTGGATACTGGTCCTGAACCAGCAAAGTATACAACTTCATATTACCAGCCTTCAGTCTAAATTACAAATTCAAAGCTTAAATAAATTCTGAGCTATGACTCTGAGACGCTTTTGAACCGGTTGTATAGCTAAAATAACTTGCAGGATATTGCCCTGAACCACTGTTTAACCGTTTCGAAACCAGTTCGATAGCGGTTCAATATTGCTTCAATACCTGTTCGATACTGGTCCTAGTACGGCAAAATATTCAACTTCATTTTTCCAACCTACATACCAAATTCAAAGTTCATAGCTTGACTTCTGAGATATGGCTTTCGCAGACAGAACAAACTTGCGATATAGCCTATGACTCTTTTCAGATCGCCATAAACATACTGTGAAAGGCTCGTGATAACGGTTATGGGTACGGTTACTGTTTTGACCAATCGCTTTTTTCCAGTTACGTTTTTATTACGGTTGTGTGATATGCGTTACGGTTATTAACCTGATTCTGGTTCGTGTTTTGGTAAAAAATATCATTTTGACAAATCATGCAGACAATGCACATTGGGCCCAATTGCCGATTTTTCGGCATAAAGTCTAAGCTACCATAATACGGTTATACAATAGTTAAAATAAAAGACAACATTCATTTAATATAAATGTGGTGCAAATATATTTAATTAGGCTTGAAGCTAAAGGTTTTGCAAATTGAAACTAAATATTAAAAACGGTTCTTAATAAAAAATTAAAAAAAATTAATTTTGTTCTACTTCTAGTTCAAAAGAGTAGAAACTTGCAGCATCACATTCAGAATCAGATTCGGAATCACAGTTTAGTGAATCATTCTTATTATAAGGTGCGATAAGAGGAGTTTCTAAAAGCGAAATGACTTCTTTTGGCAACCATAATTTTTTTAATTGAGCTGTCCTTTTTTTTAATTCAATACTCGTAAGAAGTGGATCTGAGGAGTCAATTGGTCTGTGAAACACGTCAATCAAATTGTTGGCACTCCCATCCTGTTTATACAGTTTATTGCGCGCTTCCGATGCATTTTCGCCAACACAACCTACCGGTACAACCGATGATGTTCTTATTTGAGATCCATGAACCAGTATTTTAGGCAATGTTGGGGACATTGGGTACCACGAGTACTTGGTCATAAATGCAGTAAACGTTTTTTCGCCAAGGTTTTGGAACTTAAAAGCATTAATTGGAAATTCACTAGAAATTGCGATTAACATAGTCCGGAGGCTTTCAAGTAAATCTTTATCCAAATCCAAAAAAAATGCTAATAATGTTATATTTGAAAACGCTTTCCTTGCCGTATTGCCATCGTTAGTGTTTGCACTTCCATTTTGCTTTGGTTTATCCACATGTATTGATACATTTCTTGATACATTCTCTTTTGTATACATTTTTTATACCCTTGCAAAGGGTATTATAATTTTGCCCAGAAGTTTGCAACGCATAGAAATATTCATTTCCGACCCCATAAACTATATATATTCTTGATCAGGGAGACGAGCTGAGTCGATTGAGCTTTATCCGTCCGTCTGTCCGTCAGTCTGTCCGTCTGTTTCTAAGCAATATCGAGCTGAAATTTTGCACAGAGTCTTCTTTTTACTGCACGCTGCTAATATGTCGGAACCGACCGGATCGGATGACTATATCTTATAGCTGACATAGGAACCATCGGTCAAAAAATGGGTCTTAGTGAGAAAAACTTTTTTGTTTTCAATGTTAGCGGCCTTAAACTCGGCCATTGTTAATAGTATCTGCTTTCAAACAGATTTGCAAATTTTGGTCAAAATCGGATGACTATATCTTATAGCTGTCATAGGAACCATAGGTCGGAAAATGGGTCTTAGTGAAAAAAACTTTTTTGTTTTCAAATAAATTGTTCTTAAAGTCGGTGATTCTTAATATTAAACTTATTTGAAAAAGCTGATCGACATCGGGTGACTATATCTTATGGTTGCCATAGGACCGATCGGTCGGAAAATGAGTCTTAGTGAGAAAAACTTTTCTGTTTTCAATTTTATCTTTCTTAAACTCCGCAATTGTTAATTTGATATGTTTTCAAAGAGATTCGCAAAATTTGGTCGAATTCAGACTGTCGGAAAATGGGTTTTAGTTAAAATTTTTTTAGATTTTTATGTAAGCGTTCTTAAATTCTGACATTTCAAGAACAGCATTTGCAAGGGTATAAAAACTTCGGCACAGACGGCTTGGCCTTCTCGTTTTTCCATCATTTGTATTTTCTCCATTTTATCCCTTATCAGCCATGCTCCCATTTTCGCTTTCGTAAAAATTTTGCGACTTAGAGTACAAATTTGGTACAAAAACCGGTTTGAAATCGTAAAAGTTTTGCGAAAGCGAAAATGGGAGCATGGCTGTATATGTCATTTTTTGAATAACATTTTGTAAGCGATCTTGAGTAACAATTCAAATATCAGTATCCAGGCATGTAAGCATTATAGTGAGCATTCTTTTCTTTAGGACATATGCTGTATCACATTCATTTGTTTTTTTTTGGCGGAAACCGCTGCTGCATTCATAAGAAGACTTGTTCGGAAGCCAACTTTCTTTTTAAACACTGTCCTGACTCATTATAGGTTTGCTTAGGACAACCCATTTCTTTAATGCTGTGTGTCTCCTCCTGGATTTCCAAAAAAATGTTCATTTCCAAAGATATCCAATTAGCATGTCTATTCTTCAATGTTCGGATATAACGGCTACATTGTTTCAGGTTCACCTTAACATAATTTTTCTATGCAGCTTACTTTTAAGTTTATTTCATCCATTTTCTCCTTGCTCAGCTTTTAGTCACTTAGTTGCTCAAAAACCCAGCTTTTAATATCGGAACCATCTCGATTGTTGTTAATACATTTGTCAAGCGTGAGCGAACTCAAGCTTACCTACAAGTTGAGAGTACCGCAAGGACCGCAAATGGCCGCAAAAAGCATTATTAACATAATGTAATATACATTTATAAGTTTATTTTAACACACATTATATTTGATTCCAATGAATTCCAAATTAGTTCTACTCTATAGAAGACGAGCACTTTGGTTAAGTTTTCTCTGTATATGGACAATACAAAACAACACATATTAATGAAAAAAAAAGTCTTGCGGTATTTTTATTGAATTTTCAATTGTTCATAAAATTGGTTATAATAATGCGATTTAAGTCAAATATGCGCCGTTTTGTTCGATGACGAGTTCCCAACGAGATGCCAACTTCATAATGCCCGTCTTATAGAAGCTCGCTTCCCTATTGGCAAAAAACTCGGAGAGCCAATTTTCACAGGACTCTCTTGTGGCCAACTTCCGACTACCAAGCTCGTTCGCCATGGACAGAAATAGGTGGTAATCACTTGGTGCGAGATCCGGACTATACGGTGGATGCAAAAGAACCTCCCATCCGAGCTCCCGGAGCTTCTGGCGCGTCACCAAAGATGTGTGTGGCCTGGCGTTGTCCTGATGGAAGACAATTCGGCCTCTGTTGATCAAAGATGGCCTCTTCTGCATGAGTGCTGCATTCAAACGGTCCAGTTGTTGGCAGTACAGGTCCGAATTGATCGTTTGGCCATAGGGGAGCTGCTCATAGTGGATGATTCCCTGCCAATCCCACCAAACACACAGAAGAACCTTCCTGGCCGTCAATCCAGGCTTGGCCACCGTCTGGGCAGCTTCATCGCTTTTCGACCACGACCGTTTGCGCTTCACGTTGTCGTAAGTGACCCACTTTTCATCGCCAGTCACCATCCGCTTCAAAAACGGGTCGATTTTGTTGCGATTCAGAAGCGATTCGCATGCATCCATACGGGCAAAAATGTTTCTTTGCGTCAAGTCGTGTGGCACCCATACATCGAGCTTCCTTTTGAATCCAAGCTTCTTCAAATGGTTTATAACGGTTTGATGACTCATGCCCAGCTCTTGGCCGATGCTTCGGCTGCTACTATGCCGGTCTCTTTCGATCAATTCAGCGTTCAGCATTTTATCCCAATTTTCGACGACAGGCCTTCCGGACCGTGGCGCATCTTCGATCACCTCTGCACCAGAACGAAAACGTTGAAACCATTGTTGTGCGGTGGAAATGGAAACTGTATCGGGTCCATAAACTGCACAAATTTTATTGGCAGCATGAGATGCATTTTTGCCTTTATCGTAGTAGTACTGTAAAATATGCCGTATTTTCTCCTTATTTTGCTCCATGTTTGCGACGCTATAACTCACGAACGACTTAAAACAAACAACAATAAATCAAACACAAGAGCTTTCCAAAAAGCTCTAGCGTGAACCGATGCGACGAATACAACTAGAACTACGCGCTTGCAAAGACAAGCTTGCGGAAATACCGCAAGACTTTTTTGACGACAACATTATCAAACCTTGGCCTTCAATATCCATTACTTGCAGTAACTTATTGTGCAAATTAATATGATCTGCTAGTCCACAAAGTTACCAAATAGTTGACGCCAAATTTATTGCAACAATTCCTTCACTCAACAGCTGTTCAAAGATATTTGAACAGAGCAATTTGAGCACTACCTGCGTTTGGGACTCAAGTGCAAGGCGTATAAAATAGATTAGAAACTAAAAAACCCTTCAAAAAAGGGCCAGAAATCTAAGCAGCCTACAACCATGTGGTATGTCATGTGCTTGCTTGGGGGTAGAACAAAAAATGTATAAAAAGGAAAAACCAATGTCTTAATAAAACATTCAGCTTCTAGAAACGGAGCTATTCACTCGCACCGTATATGCGATTTATTCAACAGCAGACTTCGATAATCGATAACAATTTCAGGATTGCCAAACAATCGAAAATATTATTCGATTCTTTGTATACATAGACTATGTAGTTTAAAGGTGTATTATTAAAAATGAGTTTTGTTTCCGTGAAATTTTCAACTTTATGCCACAAAATCGGCCATTGGGCCCAATGTGTAATGGCGGAATTTGACACTTTGTGACGCAATGTAATCCCAGCATAAAGGCACACGAAACAAAAAGAATATGTCAGAAACAATTTTTTTCTCATAGATATACATACATAAGCATGTTTAAGGCTTGCTTTTTCATTCACATTCAGAGGAAGAGATTAACTTGGAAAAGGCAATCGCGCAAACAACAATAATATAGGCAAATACTTACCCTTCAGTACCGCTCCGTACTGAATCAGAGCTAACTCAGTACTGATTTGGAAGGGGTGGTATTGAAATCATGACCGTCTTTACATGCATTTCAGCCATGAACTTAACTTAGACAGAGCCTCTCTTCTCTTCTATCAGGCATGATTTCAGTACCGAAGTTATGGGTTAGTTTCATGGGTAGAACTGAAAACAGTACTGAAATCAGTCATGAATTGGAGCAATTCCTACTTCTCCGGTCTAAGTCAGCACTGAGGGTACATACAAACGAGAAAGAGACAACGCAGCTAACTAAAATCTTTACCTTCTTCATCTTTCGTCTGATTTGTTCATCAAAAAAATTTATGTAGAGGAAAAAGCGAAAACAATCCATATATTTGTTTGTGTTTTGGTGCTGATAAAGGTACAAACTCAAAGCTAAGCATAATTTCGAAAGTGGCTAAATGCTGCCAGTTTTCAATACTTTTGGACTCTGCTTACCCCCTTCTATTCAACCAACCACTACTAATTATGTAACCAACAAACTGTCATTGTTTTTATTTGCGAATAAATTCAATTAAATATTAAACGCCCCAGCAGCGTTCACACAATTATTGTTCAAGTATAACTTTTTAAATTAAATGCACACCAAAACGAAGAGCGAGGGCCAATTTTATTTTAATTAAATTATCTGGCGCATCAACAGCAGCAACAACAACAACAACAACCAGTCAACCAGTTGAGCATTGAATTGCCTGACTTTGGATAAAAGTTGAGCCAGGTGCGAGGGTGAAAATTTTAATTGTTGTTGCGCAAAGTTTTTGCCAATGCAATTAAATGCAATGACAACTTGACTAAGAGAGAGGTGAAAGTAGCGCTGGCTAATCAATTAGGTGGCCACTGGCAACGAAGGAAGTCTCCTATCTATCTGGCTCCTTGTCCTTCGTCTCCCCCTCCAATTCCAATTAAAGGCAGCTAATTTATTTGAGGATGACCAAAAAAAATCAATATTTGCGCTAAGGACGGGTAGAGGGCCATGATCTCGAGCTCAATTATATTTTTATTTATGCGTCAACATTCGCGCACTTAACAAATAGCTGGAAAACCAGAAAGATGAGCATTCCTTTTATTTGTTGGTAAAGAAATTTTATTGTAAGCAAATTTGGTTAGGTCAGAACCAAATGGAAGGGAGGGGAATGTATTTGATTATGATTCAAGCCAAGTTACATAATAGCACAACAGTCACAGTCCCAAGAATAATTGATAAATATGCTTCGTTTTTCCAACCTGATGATTTTTTTACAGTAGTCGTCGACGATTTAGCATTATCTTTTGTCATGTCTTTGATGAATTTTCTTAAATCGGTTCTAGATCGATCGCCTTGATAAGTGCTTGTACTTTTACCATCCTCAAACCATATGATGGTAGGCACATTCTCTATATTGTATTCATCACACCATTTGGGATTATCACAACTATATTCCCCAAAACAGACACTCTCTTCCTTTGAGAACTCGCTGGCGAGTTCTATCCAAATTGGCTTGAAGTCTATACACGCCGGACACTTTGGAAGGTAGAATTTGATAACAAATTTTCCATTAGCTATTCTATTCTTAAATTCATCCTTTCCCAAGCTGTTTACAGAGCCAAATTCGCAATCGGGTTTCTCTTGTGCTGATTTTGATACCAGAAACAGGGTCAACATAATTAAAATTAACATTGGAAATTTTGTAATAAAAGTTGAATGGAGAATAAGAGAATTGTTGATACTTTGTTATGAACAGTACGATGAAGTAAATCGTTTTGAAAACATGTTGGAAAAATTTCAAGAATGTTTATTTTGGGAAAGGACAGCATTACTGGTAGCATACTCTGCCTACACGTGCCAGCTTTGCTCAGGGAAAATGGGGTCGGTAGTAAACTGTATGGTTACACAGACAAAAGAGAGTAGACAGAGTTCCGGGAGAGAGAAGGACTAAGGATTCCATCCATATGGGGTCTGTAAATTCATCACACAAGCTTTGAAGAAGGAGGGAGAACAATATGGGTCATTCTTTTATGAACCGAACAGTTAAATAAAAAAAACTCAAAATTTTTGATTTCAATAAAAAACAAGAAAGAAAGTCGGTCAAGCCCGACTATAACATACTCTGTAGCCTTAATGTCGCAGCTCGCATTTGGTCACGAGTCAAACGGCCAGTTAATACACAACGCACAACGCAGTGCGCTCTTTAAGGGTACCGCCTACATTAGAGGATCAAAAAAATCGATGCTTTTTTTTTTTGCTTAAATCGAAAGTCCTTCATGTATAGAATATGCTCCTAAAGTCCCAAATCTGAGTCTCAACTAGAAAAGGTTCAAATAGCCTGTGTATTGTTCGTGCTCCGGGCGCTCCGAAACGAGCGCCAGGTCAGAATTTTCAACGGTCGGTGAGGGCAGATACACAGCCACTTGGCATTTCTACAGGCATTGTCAGTATGAAAGTTTAATACATACAGTATTGATTGTGTGTGTTTCAAAAGGAACCGTGATGTACGTAGTATATATTTTGATGTACTTTCCGCCGAACTTTAGTATGAAAACCGTTGCCGCAGCGTAAACACATTTCATATTTTCTGTATGCTTTTGCTCGCTGTTCTTCTCTGGTTTTCCGAATTATTCAAGTTCTCGCGATTTTTGAGCCATGTCTTCATATCCGAAAAGTGCGAAAGACGATTTGGATCGTGTGTCAAGGCCGAAAAAAAGACGTTTCCAAGGAAATCGTTTTACGAATAACGAGAAGGCCAAGCTAACTTCGTCTGTGCCGAAGTTTTTATACCCTTGCAAATGCTGTTTTTGAAATGTCAGAGTTTAAGAACGCTTACATAACGAGAGCGTAAGTTAAAGTCAGCTCTAACCGACTTCGATATACCCGTTACTCATGGAAACAAATGTTTAATAGCCTTACTGTATGCCTGAGGTGGGTCAGCCGAAAAGTATGCAACATTTTTTAACTCGTCTCTCTCTCTCTCTCTCTCTCTCTCTCTCACTAAGATTGCTGCTGAACGCAATGCTTAGGTTATGAGGGGTGGGTGGTGGGTGTTAACTGATCGTTTTTTGCTCATAACTTGAGTATCGTTCATCCGATCTTTATCATTCCTTCAGCAAATCGATAAATAATTTTAAGAACTAGATATCTCTAGAAAGTACGAACCATCTATCATCAAAACTGTAGGAGATATGACGTTTTTTCCAAATTGCGGGGGCGTGAGGGGGCGTGGCAAAAATTGAAAATAAACTTGATCTGCGTGCAGACAATAGGAGTCTACATTTCAAATTTGGTTGCTCTAGCTCTTCTAGTCTCTGAGATCTAGGTGTTCATACAGACGGACGGACGGACGGACGGACGGACAGACGGACAGACGGACAGACGGACAGACGGACAGACGGACATGGCTATATCGACTCGGCTGTTGATGCTGATCAAGAATATATATACTTTATATGGTCGGAAATGATTCCTTCTGCCTGTTACATACATTTGCACGACTTTAGTAGACCCTTTTACTCTACGAGTAACGGGTATAAAAATCTAAAAATTTTTTAACTAAAACCCATTTTCCAATTTCGCGAATCCTTTTGAAAACATATCAAATTAACAATCGCGGAGTTTAAGAAAGATGAAATTTAAAACAGAAAAGTTTTTTCTCACTAAGACTCATTTTCCGACCGATCGGTCCTATGGCAGCTATAAGATATAGTCATCCGATTTTGACCAAAATTTGCAAATCTATTTAAAAGCATATAATATAAATTATGGCCGAGTTTTATGACGCTAGCATTGAAAACAAAAAAGTTTTTCTCACTAAGACCCATTTTTTGACCGATGGTTCCTATGGCAGCTATAAGATATAGTTATCCGATCCGGTCGGTTCCGACATATTAGCAGCGTGCAGTAAAAAGAAGACTCTGTGCAAAATTTCAGCTCGATAGCTATAAAACTGAGAGACTAGTTTGCGTAGAAACAGACGGACAGACAGACGGACAGACAGACAGACGGACAGACAGACAGACAGACAGACGGATGGACAAAGCTCAATCGATTCAGCTCGTCGCCCTGATCAAGAATATATATAGTTTATGGGGTCGGAAATGAATATTTCCATGCGTTGCAAACTTCTGGGCAAAATTATAATACCCTTTGCAAGGGTATAAAAATAGGGAGCCTGTAGGACAGGCGTCCCAAGAAGATGTGTGTGTGTAAAACTCACGCATTTTTATAGAATAATCGAGATCATTACCATTTACCAAACTTGAATTTTGAAGAAACGGGAACTCGCGGTCTCGGTTTCAAAATTGCTGTGAAGTGCGCATGTGGAACTCGACTGATTGATTCCGGACCATTGCGAAACACTGGCTACGAAATAAACCATAGGGTTATATTTGCCACGAGACTTTTGGGAATCGGTCTAAGAGGTCTCAACTTATTCGTTTCAATTATGTACATAAGTAAGGGACTCAGCAAAACCACATACGATCGAGTGATACAACATATACATGAATCGACGAAAATGGTGTTTGACGCGATGTGCCTACGAGTAGTTGATCAAGAAAAGAAAGAAAATGAAAAAAAGGAGATGGACACACCCAAAACGCGAACGATAGTTTCAACGCGATGATTTGGCGACTGGCACCGAAACACCTCCACTGTGGTTGTAAAATTGTCGAAATCGCCGCTTGGATTGCCGCGGGGATTTTCAACGAGGGCTATATGTCTGTGCTACGGATTATGGCGAGCATGCAGATTATAATTGGACCGGTTTGCCGAGAAGTCGCGTCCAGGGTCGACGAAGAGCGCACGAGGAGTGAAAACCGTCGAAGCAGATCGGTCGGACTCGCAACAGCAAAGATTCAAAAACAACAACAAATTGAAATAAACGAACTATATGAAGATGAGGAGGGACTTCTATATGGACCAGGGATAGCAGATTGATCGAAAACTGCAGGTAAATAAACGATAATAAGTTTGTAATCAACTATTTTTCGGGTCCGAAAACTTTGAACGCGTTTTTCTCGAAACGACGTTTTTCAAAATGGCGTACACGATTAAAGAAAAACTACTCAACGGTTCGACTTGTTTTTTTTTTAAATTGAAGCTTATTAAATTGTCTTCTATGTGAACTAAAGAGTTCGATTTGAATTCTCGCTGAAAAATAGTTATTAACAAAATAAAGTGGAAATTTTCCGAAAAAAATCAACATTTTTGCTTGAACAGGGACTTTTTTTTATTAATTTCAACAAAATAATGTTTTTTCTTAGTTCACATAGAAGGTATACTCATAAACTACAAAAAAGATTTCCATACATTTTTGTTTCAGATGGTTCTATGAGGCGGTACGCCGTGGAGGAGAAAATATTTCGGATACTCCAGCTAAATCCGATATAATCCGTCGCCGAATTAATAAAATTGAATAAAAATATTTGTATATATACCTATAGATATACACAATAAACAGTTAAAATTTCAAAACGATCCGTGCTGTACCTTGTTTGAAAAACAATCATGAAAAAGTGCTTGATTTTGGCCTCCTAATGTAGGCGGTACCCTTAAGTCTCTCTCTCTCTCTCACTAAGATTGCTTCTGCTGAACGCAAAACTTAGGTTATGGGTGGGGTGGGTGGGGACTGTTAGCTGACCGTTTTTTGCTCATAACTTGAGTATCGTTCATCCGATCTTTATCATTCCTTCAGCAAATCGATAAATAATTTTGAGTACTAGATATCTCTAAAAAAAACGAACCATCTATCATCAAAACTGTAGGAGATATAACGTTTTTTCCAAATTGCGGGGGCGGGAGGGGGCGTGGCAAAAATTGAAAATAAACTTGATCTGCCTGCAAGTATAAGAAATATATGTCCCATACATGTCAAACCTCTATCTCTTACCATCTCTGAAATCTCTTCGTTCATACGGACGGACGAACAGACGGACAGACAGACAGACGGACATGGCTATATCGACTCGGCTGTTAATGCTGATCAAGAATATATATACTTTATAGGGTCGGAAATGATTCCTTTTCCCTGTTACATACTTTTGCACAAACTTAATATACTCTATGTACCTTCGGTACAGGGTATAAAAATCCAAAATTAGATTTTGACATGCCCACCAAAACGTAATTTGCGGTTTTGCATAAAAAAAATTTTTGTTAATTTTATTAACAATTTCAAAAATCGTCAAAAACGGAAAAACGGAAACGGAATTGGAGCTTCTGATTGGAATTCGCAACTTCATATCTCGTAAACTATTTGGAATTTCGCTTTGTGGTAGAGTTGGCGACAGCAATTCAATAAAAATGCGTCTGATCTCTTTCGACTCTCGCTTAAGACTGTTCTTTATTCTCAATTTGCGCTTAGCTTATGTATGTACATTCGTGTTATGTCTGTGTGTATCAGACATTCTTTTTAGTGTGACCAATCTTCAACAACATGTATGTCATTCTTTAACGCTTAATAGTAGAATATATAGGGTACTCCTTGCCTACTACATTAAGGTACCCCTTGCCTACTACAATTCGGCCATCCTGACCGGAGTGCTCCTGAACTCCACTTGAGAAACCATTTAGAGTTTTACATTAAGGCTTAAAGCTATAGATATATTAACTTATTTTACCTTTTACAACATATACATGGTTAATCATAAATTTTAGTCTTGCTCATTCTCCTTCCTCTCACTTTTACCCAACGACTGACGCATGTTCGCAGTAGCCCAAACTCGTTTATATGGAACTCTAAATTGTCAATCAATCAATTCCTTCAATACACCAACCTGAGTGTCAAAGTTTTTTACCATAACAACATTACCATCTGCTGACTTTTTACCTTCAATGACACTCATCTGCTACATTTTATAAATTTTTTTTTTTTTTTTTTGAAACAGGCTTCTACCAAAAACTTTTGCTAAACACTCATCTGCTAAACACTCATCTGATAAACACTCTTTTGTTAAACACTCGTCTGCTAAACACTCATCTGCTAAACCCTCTTCTGTTAAAACTCTTCTGCTAAACACTCATCTGCCAAACACTCTTCTGCTAAACACTCTTCTGCTAAACACTCATCTGATAAACACTCTTCTGTTAAACACTTTTCTATTAAACACTCATCTGGTAAACACTCATCTGCCAAATCTTCAACTTTAGAATTTTCATCCTCATTTCAATATCACTTGTTATTCGAAATTTACAACTGTTCATAAAGTTTCTTCCAAGTGCCACATCATAGCCCTTCGATTCGTTTGCCACAACCATCAACTCCAATTCAAATGTTTTGTTCCCAATTAGAACAGAACTGGCCACTTTTGCCATCCAGGTTTCTCTCCGCACGGGGTTTCTTCTCAGCATCCCTCGGCCATGGAATCTTCTCGAATGCTTGCAACAACTGAGACGCCCGCTCAAAGCACAACATGAACGCCTGTCTACGAAGTTGTTCGTCTGGTATTCCTTCAATTATGTTGTCAATCAACTCCTCCTCATCTATGCAGATATGTGATGCCAACAGCTTTTTCTCATTGAAGTAAACTGCAAATTCTTCGTTTGCCATCCACATCCGTGCCTGGAACTTGCGACGCAACCACATTTTGTTTTCCTTTGATGAGAACTTCTCGACCATGACATCTAACAGCTGATCAATCGACATGGTCGGACGGTTTTCATCTTCATACAGCCAAGATTGGGCTCCATCTCTCAACTTGGACATGAGTAACATTCGCACCATGTTGTCATCTAATTTACAAACATTTTTTATAGACTTGAGTTGGGCAACCCAAATGTTTACAGGGCCTTTTCCGTTAAATGTTGGCAGCATGTCCTTAACAGCGCTCATCATGTTGCTAGCGTTGTTGCCAGCCACATCATTATTAGTCACAGCGTTGTTGCCCGCCACAGCGTTTCCAGTCACAGCGTTTCCAGTCACAGCGTTACCATTCACAGCGTTGCCGAGTCACAGCGTTACCAGCTCACAGTGTTACCAGCCACAGCGTTACCAGCCATGGCTTCTGCTCTCTCTGCTCTATCTCTCTTCTGTACACCGTTTTCCAATTTCATCAGTTCTAACTGTAATTTCAGCATTCTTATGTCGTTTTTGCTGTTTTCTTCTTGTTCATTTTCGTCCGCTTCACCACCATTGCTGCTGTCTGTAGCCTTGGCGCCAACTCCATCGCCTTCATCATCGTTGTTGCTTTCAGGCTTCTTTTCATCCGGATGACCTTCTCCAAGTGGACACTTGCCACGAAACTCCACAGGAATCTCACCTAATCGTGCTGCCAATGTCGCTTTACTTCCGTCTGTTGGGTATCCCAACTCCTGCAACCAATTCCGCAATTGCGTAGCAGAATATTCATCTGCACCTATTGCTTGCATCTTGTTGTAGCACACGCACACACAGATAATTAGGCGAAAAAAAAATTTCGTTTTTTATTTGTTCTTTCTGTGATTCGCACCAACACTCGAATTGTTTTATAGTTTTTAAATATTCGTTTGATGAACGTTTTTTGTTTCTAATTTTGTAAGCGTTTTTAGGGTTTATCCCACTTCTGAAAATTTGTGGTAGAGTTGGCGCCAGCAATTCAATAAAAATGCGTCTGATCTCTTTCGACTCTCGCTTAAGACTGTTCTTTATTCTCAATTTGCGCTTAGCTTATGTATGTACATTCGTTTTATGTCTGTGTGTATCAGACATTCTATTTAGTGTGACCAATCTTCAACAACATGTATGTCATTCTTTAACGCTTAATAATAGAATATATAGGGTACTCCTTGCCTACTACAGCTTTGACTTCTTTGAGGAAGTCGCTGCTCTTGGCTTGGCTTACAAAACATTCTCAAGTAGCAAGTCAAAAAAGTCACATCTTTATACTCAAAATTACAAAAATATCGTAAAAATCATCGTGTTTTCACGTTATTTTGTACTATTCTACAACTTTGTGCCTGTATTTAGAGGTGGGCGCGGGCCGGGCTTTTTTTCGTGGCCCGCGGGCTTACACAGGCCCGGAGCGGGCCCGGGCCTTAAAATTAAGATTCGTGCGGGCTTCGTGCGGGCCCGGGCCTTAGCAAAAAGGCCCGGCCCGTAAAAGCCCGAAATAGGCCCGAAAACAATTTTGATTTATTTTTTTTTTGTGTTTATGCTCGAATTAGAACCGCCATTTATCGCATTTTAATTGTTTATCGATACTACTATCGATTTGCTTATACATATTTTACTTGTTTGCACACCACTAATTCAAAATTGGCGTCCTATTGTGAAATTGATAAAACTTTGAAATATAAAAAATGTCGCGACAAACCATTCAGGACGCTGTGAATAAAAAAAGTGAATGTGTAAAGCTAATACAAAATGAAAAGGGCAGGAGTGACGTGTGGAAGCTGATCGATTGCGTTAATTATAATGGCAATAATGTCGATTTTGTGTGCTGCCGAAGCTGTAAGCATGTGCTGGTGTATAATTCAAAACAAGGCACGGGCACCCTCAGCCGCCATAAGTGCATGTCTCAACAAGACGCGCTTAAGTCACAGCCCAAATTGGAAAAAAGTTGTTTCGACGCGATTTCGGGATTCGTTAGCTCGAAAGCAGCTAGCCTTAGTTGCAAAAGACTTGCACTCTTTCAATATTACCGAAGGTAAGTTCTATTCCCATTGCACGTGTTTATTGATTGACTCTTTTTTTTTGTGAATTGGTAGGTAGCGGCTTCCGTGAATATAGCCAAGCGTTTCTCGACATAGGAGCAGAGTTTGGAAGTCAGTCTTTTGATGATTTGGTTATATCCCGTAAAGTGTTAAGCACTACCATCATGGAGAAAGAGTATGAAACGTTGAAGACTCAACTTATCATAAGTTTGAAAGACCAACAGCTGGCATACACGACCGACATGTGGAGTGACGACTACACGCAGCGAAAATGTATATCGCTGACTGCTCACTATGTGGATGATAGCTTCCGACTGAACGTCGCTCTTTTAGGTACTAATATAAATCAATTTTTATAATATATTTGTGTGTACGATTACACATAATGTATATGTTCATACATACATATTTACATATTTATTTATTAATGTTTATGAAGCAATTAACTTGCTAACTAGTTCTTGGGCGAGAAGAAAACTGGAGAAAATATTCTCAAAAATGTTCAGGACATTTTGCAGGATTTCAACACACTTGAAACTATCGATCGAGCTGTCTTCGTTATGGACAATGGTGCAAATGTTGTTGTGGCACTTAAGAGCTTCAAGCGCCTATCTTGTGCTTGTCACAATCTGAACCTTGTCATGGATGACGTCATTGAGAAAAATCGTCTTGCGGAAGTGAAGGCTTTAATAGATTGCTGCAAATCATTAGTCAAATATTTTAAACATTCTCAGCTTAACAGTAAGCTCTCAAAAACGCTGAAACAGCAAGTTAAAACACGCTGGAACTCTACATTTTTTATGCTCTTGAGTATATTTGATGTAAAAGAGGAAATAAAAACTCTTTTACTTAAACAAGAATGAAAGTCGGTCACAGCCCGACTATAACATACTCTGTACCGTTAGACTCGCATTTGCTCAGTAGTCAAACGGCCAGTTAGCACCCCGCGCACAACGCGGTGCGCTCTCGAAGTTTCTCTCTCTCTCGCTTTCTCTCTCGCACTTAGATTGCCTGTGTTGAATGTTGTTGCATGCTGCTGTGGCTGTAGGAGGGGGGGTTGGCGGTGCTAACTCGGCACCATAACTTGAGTATCGCTCATCCGATCTTGATCATTCGTGGTCAGCAAAATCGATATATAACTTTGTTACAAGGTAACTAGAAGGCACGAACGATCTGATCTTCCAAACTGTAGGAGATACTGAAGTTTTTTCCAAATGACGGGGGCGGGAGGGGGCGTGGCAAAAATTAGAAAATAAGGTTGATCTGCCTGCACGTATAAGCAATCTGTCCCATACATTTCAGGCCTCTGGGCTCTTACCATCTCTGAGATCTCTCCGTTCATACGGACAGACAGACGGACGGACGGACGGACGGACGGACGGACGGACGGACAGACGGACATGGCTATATATCGGCTGTTGATGCTGATCAAGAGATATATGCTGTATAGGGTACGGTAAACGCATTGCTTCTCCCTGTTACATACTTTTAGCGGGATCTTGATATACTCTATGTAGCTTCGGTGACAGAGTACTAATAAGATGAGCTACAGCGAATTAGTAATTCCGATTTTTCATTACTGGAAAACATGTTATGCTTCTGAAAACCTTTTTAGGACTTAAGCACTTAGTTCTGACAAGGAACCAACAATGCAAATATTTGCATTGTGGTCAGAAAAATTCTGTAAACTTTGCAGACACTAGCACGCTTGATTCCCAAATAATAACTGAGTTTAAAACAATGACCCTAAGCGCATTAGAAAAAAGGTTTCTTCCAGCAATCGCTCCTTTGGTTGCGCTTTTCTTAACCTCCTTATAGAGAGATGAATTTCCTCTAAGGAAAAATGCATAATGTGTTAGCTACGTAAAACACTGCTCTCCGAATTTATAGGGGATCATGAATATAGTAACTTCGATGACAACACTAATAACATAGGCCCAAATAATTCCCGACCATGGAATTGCTGAATTTTTAGACTTAAGTTATGTAAAAAAACGAAAAGTTGAGAAAAACGCTATCGACATAGAGCTTGACAAATATTTGGCCTATCCAGCAGCTCCGGGCACACATATTTTAGAATTCTGGAAAAATGCAAGGGACTTAAAATACCTCCCAAATTAGCTCGGACCATTCTGGCTATTCCCAGTTCGTCTACGAGCGAACGGCTTTTTTCAACATCGGGCCATGTTTTAAATGAAAAACGCACTAGGCTAAAAAGCACAAATTTAGAAAAAATTTTATTTTTAAATAAAAATATGACTTAGTTTGTTTTTGATTAAATACATGACAATATTCATGTATGTATACCTTAATAAATATGTAGCTTATATATATCTATAAATTGCATGTCTTTTAAATTTCCTTATATGTGTAAATAAGTTTCGTGCCGGGCCGGGCCGGGCCCGGGCCTTGGTGCAAAAGTTTCGTGCGGGCCGGGCCGGGCCCGGGCCTTGGTGCAAAAGTTTCGTGTTGGGCCGGGCCGGGCCTCTCAAAAAAGAGTTCGTGTTCGTGCGGGCCCGGGCCTCAAAATACAGGCCCGCGCCCACCTCTACCTGTATTACTTGTCCAAATTTGAAACGGGTTTCAAGATAAAGTTGAAAAACTATAGAAAAGTGGTCAAAACTTGGATAGTTTGGGCAACTTTTGTAATTTTGAGTATGAAGATATAATTTTTTTTAATTTGCTACAAAGAAAGGTTTTGTAGGCCAAGCCAATAGCAAATTAATGGGAACAGGGTATAAAAACACTGGAGAGGGCTAGCAAGAGATGAAAAGTGGCAATTAAACGGCGTTGAGCTACGAGTAGTCAAAAGCAACAAATATTTAGGAGTTTACTTCAACCACAACGCCAGTATCAATCTGCATCTAAAAAAACAAACTGGCAGACTCCAAAGTAGCCATCAATTGTACCTGGAGGACGTTGCTTGGCAAAAAGGATGTGCCTACTAGCACAAAATACAAGCTTTTCAGTGCAGCGGTGAGGTCCATTATGTTCTATGGCGCTCAAGTGTCGGGGTTATACCACTTCGACGAAGGATTGGAGATTAGAGAAGATTGTTCCGCCTCTATCTAGAAACTGGACTTTCGCCTCTTCACGTATGTATGTATATACAGCCGACATCCATTTCAGGTATATGCAAAAGGTAATGCGCATGCCCGATCACCGACTCCCAAAGATTGTGTCTTCGTATTTACTGCTTGAAAAATTACATCACTTCCAACTGTGGAAAAACCTGGCGGAGAAGGCGTGCTGATCTTACATACCGTGAAGGAACATATCAATTTGGTGTACATGAAGAAGCTAGATAGCTAGGTGAACATCATTCCGGTCATAGGTGGAGAACGAAACGCATTGCGATTTCGTCAAGCTGCGCGAGATGCTTATCCGCACCAACATGGAGGACATGCGGGAGAAGACCCACACACGACAAAAGCGATTAGAGCAAATGGGCTGTGGACAGCGAGAATGAACCGATTTCGTTCCAGCAGACATTCGAAGCCAAGCGCCTTGGACTGCAGTCCAAGTAGAAGAAGGCCAAGCTGAAAGAGAACGCGCAGAGTTTACATGCCAAGTTCGAGAAATTGAAACTGGATCATGCCGAGGAGAAGCGAAAGCTGGAGGAGTCTCGTAATTCGCTCGAAGAGGATTACTTGGACTTTCAGAGGCGCAAACAGCAACTGGCCACGGCACATCATACGCTCACGCGTGGGAAAGAGCAAGAAGACTTTGTCCTCTCTGTCTTTTAAGTAATTTGGGGCGAATCCCAAAAAGAAAATTCACCTTTCATATTGATCACAGTAGTATGGATATACATTTCAGAGGCTTTTCCAACATGTTTTCAATACAATTTAGTTCATCGCACAGTTAGTATCAAAATTTATATTATTCTCTATACAACTTTTCGCACAAAATTAAAAATGTTATTTTCGATTATCTTGACCCTATTTTTGGTATCAAAATCAGAACAAGCTGACAACCCAGTTTGCGAGTTTGGCTTTGTCAAAAGCTTCCCACCCGAACAATTTGAGGAAGTCACGGCTAATGGAAATTTTGTTTTATACTTCTACATTGAAGATTCTTTGGGCCATATAATTTTCGGAAAAAACTGGGAAAGACTAGCGAAGGAGTTCTCGGGGTACCATAGTATCTGTCTTGCTGATTATCAGTGCTATAGTGAGAAAAATGAACGTGATAGATGTAAAGAATTCAATGCAGAAAAGTCGCCTACCATCATTGGGTTTGTGGACGGTAAAAGGACAAGCACTTATGATGGCGAACCATTTATAGATGGTGTAAGAAAATTCATCAAAGACTTTATAAAAGAAAATGATATATCGTCGACTACTGAAGCAAGTGTATCAGATTCGAAGAACGAAGCTTACTTATCAAACGAAGCTTACTTATCAATTATTATTGTAACTGTGGCAGCTGTCCTATTCTGTAACACGGCTTAAATCATCCATTCCATTTGGCTCTAACCTTAACAAAATTTGCTTACATGGGCAAAACAATCAAAAATTTCATTACCAACAAATAAAGGGGATGCTCATCTTTCTACAGGGTGGTCCGTTTAAAAATTGGATTTTAATTTTGATATAAAAAGAAATGAAAGAAATGAAATTGAATTGAAAAATTTATGAAAAACAATTTTGGTCCCAAAAGTAGCCAATTTTTGAGAACATTTTCAATTGTCAGCAATAGCAACTCGAATCTCGTTCTTCAACTCATCAATTATTTCAGGATTGTTTGCATAACATTTGTCCTTGACCGCTCCCCAACGGTGTCAGATCACAGCTGATCTTGGCGGCCAATTCACATCTCCATATTTGCTGATTATTCGATTTTCGAAGATAGGGCGCAGAAGATCGATTTGAAACCGTCTTGTTGAAACCAAATATCGTCCAAGAAGAAGAATCAATCACTTAACATTCATTTTCAAAACAAGAAAGAAAGTCGGTCAAGCCCGACTATAACATACTCTGCACCCTTAATGTCGCAGCTCGCATTTGGTCACGAGTCAAACGGCCAGTTAACACACAACGCAGTGCGCTCTCTAAGACTCTCTAATTTTCAGTACAAGGTATCTCTAGAAGGTACAAACAATCTATCTTCAAAACTGTAGGAGATATGACGTTTTTTCCAAATTGCGAGGGCGGAAGGGGGCGTGGCAAAAATTGAAAATAAACTTGATCTGCCTGCAAGTATAAGAAATATATGCCCCATACATGTCAAACCTCTATCTATTACCATCTCTGAGATCTCTTCGTTCATACGGACGGACAGACAGACAGACGGACATGGCTATATCGAATCGGCTGTTGATGCTGATCAAGAATATATATACTTTATAGGGTCGGAATCGATTCCTTCTCCCTGTTACATACTTTTGCACAAACTTAATATACTCTATGTACCTTCGGTATAGAGTATAAAACAAGAAAGAAAGTCGGTCAAGCCCGACTATAACATACTCTGTACCCTTAACGTCGCAGCTCGCATTTGCTCACGAGTTATACTCGCTCATCTCTAAGCTTCACTCTCTCTCTCTCTCTCTCCCTCACACTAAGATTGCCGTTCAATAGAATGCTGTGGTGATGGGTGGGCGCGTGGTTTGTGTTTACTGGCCGTTTTTTGTTCATAACTTGAGCATCGTTCATCTGATCTTTATCATTCCTTCAGCAAATCGATAAATAATTTTGTTTACAAGGTATCTCTAGAAGGTACGAACGATCTATCTTCAACACTGTAGGAGATATGAGGTTTTTTCCAAATTGCTGGGGCGGGAGGGGTCGTAGCAAAAATTGAAAATAAACTTGATCTGCCTGCAAGTATAAGAAATATATGTCCCATACATGTCAAACCTCTATCTCTTACCATCTCTGAGATCTCTTCGTTCATACGGACGGACAGACGGACAGACAGACAGACGGACAGACGGATAGACGGACATGGCTATATCGAATCGGCTGTTGATGCTGATCAAGAATATATATACTTTATAGGGTCGGAAACGATTCCTGTTACATACTTTTGCACAAACTTAATTTACTCTATCTAAATGGACCAATGATGCCTCGAGACCAAAATCCGCACCAAACTGTGACACATGGTGGGTGCATTGGCTTCTCGACGACGATATGCGGATTTTCTGTGCCCCAAGATGCGACAATTTTGTGTATTAATTTGCTTTATCCGAAAAGATGATTTTTCGGTCAAATTCACCAAACGATCTTTCGCCCAATTTGCGAACTGTAGACGATTCGAATGGTCAATTGGCTTTAGCTGCTGCACCAATTGCACTTTGTATGGCTTCATGGCAAGGTCTTTATGCAAAATTCGCATCAAAGAATTGCGCGAAATGTCCAATTGTTGAGATCGTTGGCGAGTTGACGTCGATGGTTGTTCACGCACGGACGCGTACGTACACGGGTTGGTTTATCCACCAACATTCCAGTTTCACAAACTCGCTTCACGAATTGATCCACAAAATGAGTTTCCGGAATATTTTTTTTCCAAATTTCGCAGTTTAAGTCGAGAGTACTCACCACTTTGAAAATATGTTAATATTTCCCAACTTTCTTCAAGCAAATGGCGACCCATTTCGTAAATGTCAAAGTTTTTACTAAATGTTAGTCGCTTTCCGAATGACATTTGACGTTTTTAAAATCAAATTATGAATGTAGCTAGAGAACTATAAAGTCGAGCATCCCTTTTATTTGTTTGTAATGAAATTTTATTGTTTTTGCACATGTAAGCCAATTTGGTTAGGGGTCATAACCAAATGGAAGGGACGGAATGTATTTGATTATGATTCAAGCCGTGTTACATAATAGCACAGCTGCCACAGTTACAATTATAATTGATAAGTAAGCTTCGTTTGATAAGTAAGCTTCGTTCAAGCCCGATTCAGCAGTCGACGGTTTATCTTCTCTCGTGTACACACCTTCTTCAGTAGTCGACGATGTAGAAAATTTATAATCATCTCCCATTATGCGTATGATGAATGATTTTAAATCAGATTTCGTTTTTTCGCCAATATAGTTCATTTTTTTTTTACCGTCCACATACCCTACGATGATAGGCGTCGTTACATTGTTTTGTTCACACCAATCTCTAGTTGAATTTTGGCAATGATATTCCGCTAGGCAGGTAGTGCGATACTCTGAGAACTCCTCTGCGAGTTTTTGAAATATTTTCATGAATCCTATATGCTCAATGCCTCCCTTTTGGTAGAAGTAGATAACGAAATTTCCATTAGCAATGTCCTTCCCAAAGCCCTTGCTTGACAATTTTTTGACATTGCCAAAGTCACATTTTGCGTTGCGGGCTTGTTCTGATTTTGATACAAGAAATAGGGTCAAGATAATAAAAAATAACATTTTAAATTTTGTCCGAAAAAGTTGTATGGAGAATAATTTAAATTTTTTGATGCTAACAGTACGATGGAGTAAATTGTTTTGAAAAATATGTTGAAAAGGCGTCTGAAATTGTTTATACAAACTACTGTGATCAATATGAAAGGTGAATTTTCTTATATTTTCAAAATCTTTATTTATTGAAATCTATTTCATACCCTGTAAAGCAGAGATGGGCGCGTCGCGACGTTCCAATGCACACGAGGCAGCGCGCTGCCAGCGTGTGCATAGGACCTCTGCCGCGGCCGGCTGCACAGAATCACACGTACGCTATAAGCATTGAAAGCTATTTATAGAACACGAATGCGGCGCACGCAAATTGTGCTTGTATGCGTCTGAAAAGTGTGACGATATGTATGCATGCCCATCTCTGCTGTAAAGTAATCCCCTTCCGCTGTAACGGACCTATGCCAACACATTTTCTAGTTATCATAGCACTTGGCAAAGCCCCTTTTTCGTGATGACCTTCAGAGCCTTCTGTGATTTTTTCTTTTAACATCCCAATCGAATTAAAACGGTGTCCCCGAAGCGGTCTCTTAAGTTTGCTGAATAGCCAGAAGACACACGGAGTCAAATCAGTTGAATAAGCAGGCATAGTTTAGAGTTGGAGAACTATCGATAGTCGACACAATCGATAGTCAGCGATAGTTTTTTCCAAACAATCGATGTACAATGTACAAATAAATTAAATTAACGCAGTGAGACACGACCGGAACATAAGTGATGACCATGACATCTAATTTAAACTTAATCTGCCTGCAAGTAAAAGAATTAAAGGGTGATTTTTTAGAAACATTCTTTGTAATGGTCGCATACAAAATTAAATTCCTTTTTTTTTTGGAATTCAAAATTCGCGCCTTACGATATTAGCATAGACACAAAACCCTGTCCGATAATCGCCTTTGCAACTCCACCCTCAAGCCTGAGTTGTTTCGCGATAAGCTTATCTTCGCCTATTCCCCCTGTGGTGAATAGTCGGTCAACTCACCTGCCTGGGGTATATATTTTTGACTTTGCCTACCCTCAGTCTTTTCTGTTGGAGTCCGTCAAAAAAGTCAGTTCATCTTAAAAAACATTATAATTCCCTGGAATAAGTACATCCACATGGGATTCTTGACTTGAGTGGAAAAAAATTAATCCAAGAAATATTAAGCCATCCCTGACTGAAGTGGTCTAAATTCAACGAAATATCAAAGGTTGGCAAGGTAATTATTTTTACATTCCACTATGGTCCGAGAGGCCGATTTTTTGGCATAAAGTTTAAATTTTTATGTTAATGTATTGTATTTTTTATTTTAAATTCTTAAAGTTAATACATCATACATACAAAAACTTATAAAATGAAGCTTTAAAAGCTTCAGTGAAGCTTTTTACGAGCTTTCAAAAGAACACAATCGATCAGCTGCTTAGGATTAAGAAATTGCCGCCAAATTACTTTGTTTACGGGTGTGCGTGAAAATAAAAATTCTCTGTCCTAACAAACTCAAGTTAGTAATGGAAATTGAAGATCAAGGTATTTAGTGCATTTATGTGTATATTTTATTTTTGTAGAAAATTAACATGCGTCCCGTGTTTCGTGGAATAAAACTAACGACCCAACGTCTGCCGACAAAAACTAAGTACGTCAACTTGTACAAATAAATGTCGTTTTTCATCGCTAATTAACACATTTTCCCCGTTCGTCCCCCTTTTCTCACAATTCAACAATATTCAGGAACGTTCGAGTTTCGTCATAGCGATCTCTTCAATATTTGGCGCAGCAACAATCGCAAAATATCATTTGTGTCAGATTGGATTTATAAAAAAATTAGCAATTACCACGTAGAAGATGACAAAAGATTAGAAATAAACAAAAAAATAAGTTATTTTGAATCCTTTATAAAAGAAAAACTTCCAAAATGTAACTATATCGTCTAAAATATCAATTATATTAAATGAAAACTGTAAGATACCACACCAACCTGGACGCCCAACCTTGTCTTATACAAACGCAGGGCCAAGATTGAAAAGGAAATTGGCATCTGAAATAGCAAATGAAAAAGATAACAATACAGATCTTCTTATGCATGCTGCAGCAGTATCTGCTAAGAGAGAATGTAATACAAATGTGGCCTTGGTTCTTAAAGAAACGATTACAAGACCTGAATACACAACGGAATTAAGAAAGCAACTTCAAATGCAAAAACCGACTCCACTTACACCAAATGAAGCTCTAGCCTACATCCTGGAAAATTCATTAACCAAACAGCAATATGTCCAACCAAACTGCAATATTTGCAGGCCGCTAAAAATTCAATTTGTAAAAGAAACCACTGATCACATAATTATGGAAAAAAATCAGTTAGTCTTTCAAATAGACAATCTGAAAACGTTTTCTTATAAACTGGAGGAGGGTGATGACATAGCAGTAACATTTAAAATGCATATGACACTCATTGATAGAAAAGTACTAAACGTACTAACTGGTACTAAATCAACTCAATGTTGTCCAATTTATGGTGTCACCCCAACAAAAGTACTGGAAACCAACGATTTTAGTTCAAAAACCTTTGCCCCCAAGCTTGAAGCTCTAAAATTTGGGGTAAGTCCTCTACATGCTTGGATCAGGTTTCTAGAATTTGTCCTGAGCATATCATACAGAATGGAAATACAACGAGAAGGCCAAGCTAACTTCGTCTGTGCCGAAGTTTTTATACACTTGCAAATGTCACAGTTTAAGAACGCTTACATAAAAATCAAAAAATTTTGTAACTAAAACCTATTTTCCGACAGATAAACGTCTGAAAAAAGTTTTTCTCACTAAGACTCAATTTCCGACCGATCGGCCCTATGGCAGCCTTAAGATATAGTCATCCAATTTCGGCCCAATTTTGCGAATCTATTTGAAAGCATATAAAATAAGTCATCAGCGAGTTTAAGGACGCTAACAAAACTAAACAAAAAATTTTTTTACCAAGACTCATGTTCGACCGATCGGTCCTATGGCAACCATAAGATATAGTCACCCGATGTCGATCAACTCTGTCAAATTAGTTTGAAAGCGTTTAATATTAATAATCACCGACCTTAAGAACGATTTACTTAAAAACAAAAAAAAGTTTTTTTTCACTAAGACCCTTTTTCCGACCGATCGGTCCTATGGCAGCAATAAGATATAGTCATCCGATTTTGACCAAAATTTGCAAATCTGTTTGAAAGCATATAATATTATTAATGACCGAGTTTACTCACGTTAACATTGAAAACAAAAAAGTTTTTCTCACTAAGACCCATTTTTCGACCAATGGTTCCTATGGCAGCTATAAGATATAGTCATCCGATTTTGACCAAAATTTGCAAATCTGTTTGAAAGTATATAATATTATTAATGACCGAGTTTAATCACGTTAACATTGAAAACAAAAAAGTTTTTCTCACTAAAACCCATTTTTCGACCGATGGTTCCTATGGGAGCTGTAAGATATAGTGATCCGATCCGGTCGGTTCTGACATATTAGCAGCGTGCAGTAAAAAGAAGACTCTGTGCAAAATTTCAGCTCGATAGCTTTAAAACTGAGAGACTAGTTTGCGTAGAAACAGACGGACAGACAGACAGACGGACAGACAGACAGACAGACGGACAGACAGACAGACGGACGGACAAAGCTCAATGAACTCAGCTCGTCCCCCTGATCAAGAATATATATAGTTTATGGGGTCGGAAATGAATATTTATATGCGTTGCAAACTTCTGGGCAAAATTATAATACCCTTTGCAAGGGTATAAAAACGGCATATAAAAGGTGATGACAAGATTAAAATGAGTGAACGCAAAAAATATATTCAGGAAAAGATTTGGAATGACATGGGTCTTCGAATAAGTATGCCGAAGCAGAATGGCAGTGGCAACAGCAATGATGGTAATACAGCAAGAAGAGCTTTTGCAAAATGTCAACAACTATCATCCATAACTTGCTTTGACGAAACCCTTTTAAATAATCTTTACATTATATTAATAGCAATTTCCTGTAACCACTATATAAACTCTACAAATTTTCGGACTTTTTGTGAGAAAACATTTTACTTATATATGCACAAATACCCGTGGTACCCAATGTCACCAACAATTCACAAAATATTAGTCCACGGGTTTCAAATAAATAATTCGACGTTGGTTCCACTAGGATCCTTAGGCGAAAATGCTTCAGAAGCACGGAATAAGATCTACAAGAAAGACCGACTCTCACACGCAAGGAAAAATAGTTGAATCAATACTTTGACTGATCTTTTCCACAGGGCGATAGATTCCTCGGATCCATTACTAAAAAAACCTCTTCCCAAAGAAGTATTAAGTCTTTTGGAGTTGGCGTCTACAGAAAATAGAAACCCAAATGAAAAAGAATTGGTCGTGCCATCTGATTCTGATTCTGATGAGGACCTAAATGAAGGATGCTCTATAGTACTAGAAGAAGAAGAAGAAGATGACATTTAAAACAAAAACCAATTTATTATGAATATACACACCATATATGTAAGATATTAAAGTCATTCCTAAAAAAAATGTAACTAACTTGTCTGAAATCATAGTTATACTCAATTTATAATAATACTAGGAATTGGTTTGTATGGGAGGCAAAAGAGGGCGTGGGCGCACAGACTTAAAAAATTGTTTGCATACTCTTATATAAAAAAAAAATTTTTGGACAAAGTTTGGGGTCTGTAAGTTAATTTTTAGAGTTTATGCCAAAAAAATCGACTTTTGGACCATAGTGCATTCTGTAATTTTTGAAAAAAATTACAAAATAACGTGGCCATTCTAAATTTCCTTTTAGTCAATCTGCTGTCTCCGTTACCTTCGGTAACTCGGATATACCCTCACCTATCTTAATCCAACCGAGAAAGGCATTAAATATTGTGACTCCACCGAAAGAACCTTCGGTTTTGAGTCTGGTCCACGTCAGGTGCGGCATTCACGCCGATCAAGGTAACAGCCAGTCATTTCGCTCGCGTTGGTTACCCACTAACGACCTGTTTTTCACAGCCCTCAAGATTGCAACGTGCGAAACCCTCCGGAGTCTGATCTCTTAAGAGTCGTCCCAGCAAAACCCCTTAAAGCCGAAAGTGCAGCTAAAAGTGTGAATAGTGAGAGTGCAAGTGTAATTGAGGCAAGATCGTAGAGAATATTTGGGCTCTAAAATTTTTTTGTGTGTTGATCAAATTTTATTTGATAAGCGGCTTGACCACCGCCTGTGCAAAGTGAAGAACCCAAAGCATTCTTAGGGTCACCCAGTAAGCTCCCAAGCCCATCTTTCGGCCAGCCAGAGAGAGAGTCAAACAATCTCAAAATAGTGTATGAGCCAGAAAAAATCCCAGCTTGACCACCAAAAACTAAAAAAGTTCAACGAAAAATGCGATAATGCAGAAAACCTGTAAAGGCCAAATTCATAAAAATAATGTATAAATTAGTAAAGAGAAAGATGAAGTGAGAACAGGAGTTATTTTTGTCAAAGTCCACACCGCAAATCGATCATAAATTCTCTTTTAAATTATTCTTTTTGTTTTGTGCTATATTTGATACCCTACATCTAGGGCATATAAAAAGAAAAGAGAATGATCCAACCAAAAATTGTGAGTGAGAAGAACACAAAGTGCAAACCAAACGCTTATCTAAAATCATGCAAAAGTACAAGTAAATGTGGCATAGAAATTTTCTAACAAAAATTTAAAAGTTAATTAACCATCAACACAGCTAATTATCGTCGTCATCGAGAAGGCCTTCATCGAGGATGGTATGGGGTGAGTGGAAAAATATGTGCCAAGTATTAACCATTAACACAAGAAAGTAATAGAGCATGATCGAGATTCGCTAAAGATTGATACCAGTGACCAAGCGAAATGCCGAACCTTATTTCGGTAGCGTGCATGCTGGCCCACCATAAATGCTAGCTTGCTTGCCTATGCGCTTATCAGCGTTTTTGAGGTTTCTTTTGGCTGCTTCTTTTGTGAATCAAATGATTGTTATTTTTGGATCAGCTGATCTATTGTGAAAATTCTTATTGTACGATGAATAAATCTACAAGAGATCTGATTTAAAAAAAAAAAAAAAAAAAAAAAAAACCCACCGCAAATGATTATTGAATGAACCTATATTTTTATTGCACTACCCAAACACAAAAAACAAAAATGAAAACAAACAATTAAACATTTTCTTCTTATTATTAAATTTAAATTAAATCTTATCCGCCTATATACTAAAATGCACCTTAATCTAAAATGAACATTGGAAAAAAAACCGAGTATATTTACAGTCGAATTGCTAGTGGACTCATATACATAAAACTTAGAAATAAATTAGTGAATAGAAGACATATATGTACACTAGGGCGGGTCAATTTTTTTATGCGAAAAGCGTACAGCAGATTCGGAATCTGCGATGAATTCTAAGAAAATTTCACGAAGAAACCCCATGTCTAAAATGAATTCCTAGCCCCCGCTGCAAAGCATGAAAATTTAAGGTTGCAGTATATTTTGGTATATTGAGGTTTTTTAAATCTAATACATTTCGTAAAGATATTATATTTTATTCTGATTCATTTTTTTATAATATAATTTATAAATATTTTTGTTTTTAAATTAACCAACAAATTTTTTTTTAATTAAGTTTTTTTTAATAAAAATAACGAAAACACGCCACACACTGATGAACTGGAAACCAAAAGTCTATAACTTTTTGTCAATAAAAGATACAGGTTTGCAATTTGAAATATATATTCAATATAATTTGGAAATTTAAGGTATTCAAAAAAAAGTGGGCGTGGCACGAAAGGGGGCGTAAAACACATTAGATGCCGTTTTTCTTTATATCTAAAAATTTACCAAATTAATGGAAACAATGTTAAGTCACAATACAAAACGCTTATGTAATTGTTTAATTTTCACTAATTTCATACATTTATTCAACTTAATATTAAATATAAATAAAGTCAATTTTTAAAGTCTTGCTTCGACTCGATTTGTGGATATTTTAAACGACTTTCTAAAGTTACTGACATAACGTCATCTACATTATGCGGCATTACGCGTCGTGCGACATATGTCAACAATTGCACATATCGTTCGGTTCCCTGAATGTGGGATGGAATTTCTGGATCTGCCAGTGAGATTTCCTCACAATTTAAATACTCCATTAAGTGTTCATGTGGAATGTTAAAAGTTAACGGTGGTTCAAATAAGATGTCGATGTAATCTGTGCAGTCGAAATTAATTATATTCTTTTTATAAGACCGGAGTTCAGACGTATCTTGTAATTTTTCGCGATAGTAACTAAATTTGTTAATAGCATTTTCTCGAACAGATTTTCTTTCATCGAAAAGCATTGCTAACAAAATATTTTCTGTATGCGCAAAAAATGAATTGTTTTGTATTGCTTTGTTCACCATTTCTTTAAGATTTTTCGGCAAGAACTGTGCTGACCGAATAAAATTAAATAAAAGCTTACTGCCGTATACCACAGAGTTATAAAATTTGACATTAAAATACATTGGTATGTAAACTTTCATAATGAAATTAGTCAAAATTTTTAAATTGTTTGATGGTAAACTACTAGCGACATAAAGGCGTAAAATTCTGCTTGCTTTTGTCAACCAGCGCGAATGAACAATTTTTCCCGGTTTCATGTTGGCGACATCCTCTGAACACGAACCTTCCGATACAGCTTTGGCTATTCTCTTTAGATAAAAAACGTCAGTGGAAAGATTTTTTTCATCTATACTCAATAGTTGGAGGCATATTCCCAAATGAAATGGGTTCAAAATGAGGTATAGTCTTCAAGAAAATGTTTGCTTTAAATTTGATGAAGTTGTATTAAAATTTGGTGCTTACCGGAAGTTGTTCACATGTCTCAAGTAACTTCGCCAAAGTGCCACAAGCAGTGGATGGTCCACTTGTCTTAGAATTTTCTAAGGCATTGTACAAATGGCGTAGTGGAAGTTCGTTGAAATGTAGCAAACAAACAAACCAATGTAATGGTTTACTTAAGGAAACTTCAAACTTTCGAATTATTACATTTTCAATTCCAGTATTGGTAGGTTCTCCATCACAGCAAATTCCTATTAAGCCTGCTAGACTTAATTTTTTTTCCTCGAAGAATTCGCAAAGCTTTTTTTGCTTAGTATTGGAGTCTTCAGCGTCAACTTTTATGTGACCCAACAACTTGCTTTGCGGTTCCTTAAGAATCACAATATGCGACTTCTTTTGAACCCTCGGGTGGTATTTTCCATCAATTTCTCTTCGGGTCAAAGCATAATTTTTTCTTCCATCGAATGAAAAAGCTTGTAAAGCTAAATCATTTTTCTTCATGCGACGAATATATATTCTCTGAATATTATTTTTTCTCGACCCACTTTGGATTTTTCCATAATAATTTCTTCGCCATTTTCATCGGTAAACCCAATGTCTTTAAAAAGAGCTGTAGCCAAACAGGAGGCCACTCTGTCTGAAATGCCGAATCGATCACACATCATTGCGAAATTACGTGTATCATATCGTTTGCAATAAGTTCCTCTTTTCTTCAAGATCAGATCAGTTCTTTCCGATTCACCATTAATGAATCAGAATAAAATATAATATCTCTACGAAATGTATTATTTTTTAAAAAAAACCGTACAAACCTCAATATACCAAAATATACTGCAACCTTAAATTTTCATGCTTCGCAGCGGGGGCTAGGAATTCATTTTAAACATTGGGTTTCTTCGTGAAATTTTCTTAGAATTCATCGCAGATTCCGAATCTGCTATACGCTTACCACGTTTTTTTAGCTCCATACAAATTGACCCGCCCTAATGTACACAGAAAACAAATGAAGGTAAACTTACGTACAAATAATTTTGATTTTTGAGTATGGAATACAATTTAAATCTGATTCTGTTAGGATTACGAATTATTAAACATAAAATATGAAGAAAAAAATGAACTAGCTTTTGAACTTTATTCCAATGACCGGGGAGCGTAAATAAAAATAATTCTGTAAATTCTTTTGGGGTCTTTTGCAACAAAAATATTAAAAGACCATGGTTGGGTGGGTAAAGAATTGGGAGGGACAAATGACACCTAAGTCCACCGCTCCCTAATTTCGCAATTCAGAGTGTGCATTAAAATTGTTTTAGTTCCATTCTCGATCAGGCGAGTGTTGGTTTTTTTTGAGGATCGCCTCATATATGTAGATTCAGTAGGGACTCTAAAAAAAAATAAAATCCAATGTATTAGCGATCTGCAGCGGCAGCAACAACCCCCCCCCCCCTCATCCCGCAAGAGCTAAGGGTATAAAGGGTCCCGCTGGCAGCTTAGCTGCTGGTCCACAAGCCATTTTAGATGCGTCCAGCGCATGAGGCCAAAATGTTTGGCGCTGGCCATTTGCAAGAAGGCGAAATATTACATCTTGTTGGTCAAACTGATTTTTGGCAACTCAGCTGCTTTCGTGTATGGTCTATAATTCAGAGAATCGGTAGGACCCTATGTTTGCCAGTTATTCCGAGATCTTTCAGATGGTCGGTAATCAATCACGTTCATTGGGAGAAAATCCTTATCGAGAGTATGCAGTTTCTATTGGTTTGTGGGCATGTCTAAGTACGTGCGCACATTTGTAGACAACTGCATTACTTGTAAAGTTTCGAAATCTCATTCTGGCAAGGTGCAAGTGGAATTACATGCTGTTGAAATATGTATATGAATCAATACCAATGCACGCATGTATAACTATTATGTATGTATTTGTATCCAGCGACTTCCTGAATGTGAAGCAGAGGCGAACGCTAAATGGAAACCGCGTTTGCTCTGCACTCGCGAATAAACTCTCAAACCGAACACACGCATTTTATTATGCCTGACAAAGTTAATCCTGCCTCATCACATGCGATTCCGAAAGTGGATATTCCTTCGATATTCCATACAATTCATATAGATATTACGGGAAAGCTAAGTGGAAAGAATGATCTTAAGGTATTTATAATTGTCCAAGTTGATGCATTTCCAAAATATGTCTACTTGTAGCATACTGTAAAGTTGAATACTGAAAGCAGAAGATCCTCCATATCCATGTTTGGTGTACCAAATCGAATTATTGTTTTGCCAGTATAGGCTTTCGTGACTTCTGTTCCACTCAGAATGTAGAATTGCAAAGCAGGTCGATCTAAGCTATTTACGGGCAATGTCCAAAGAACATATTGATCAAAAATTCATCCTATGATATAAGAATGTTTGATAAAAATATAGCAAATATTGTAAAACATAAAGATGGTGATATTGTTTTGCTCAGGAACGAGGAACGACATCAAACTAAGTTGGATCCTAAGTTCAAAGGTGATTTTAAAGTTATAGAACTGCTAGATGTGGACAGTTACACTCTGAAATCTTTGACAAGTAAAAGAACGTACAAAGATGCACATGAGTTTCCACCGAGGTAGATCATGATATGCTAAATGAGAAAGAAAGAAAGAAAATGCAATAAATATGCCAAATATGTAATTGTATAAAAAATGTATAAAAATGGCGAAATTTACAAATTACAGGTTGTCAAAAAAGTCTTGCGGTATTTTTTTATTGAATTTTCAATTGTTCATAAAATTGGTTATAATAATGCGATTTAAGTCAAATATGCGCCGTTTTGTTCGATGACGAGTTCCCAACGAGATGCCAACTTCATAATGCCCCTCTTATAGAAGCTCGCTTCCCTATTGGCAAAAAACTCGGAGAGCCAATTTTCACAGGACTCTCTTGTGGCCAACTTCCGACTACCAAGCTCGTTCGCCATGGACAGAAATAGGTGGTAATCACTTGGTGCGAGATCCGGACTATACGGTGGATGCAAAAGAACCTCCCATCCGAGCTCCCGGAGCTTCTGGCGCGTCACCAAAGTTGTGTGGCCTGGCGTTGTCCTGATGGAAGACAATTCGGCCTCTGTTGATCAAAGATGGCCTCTTCTGCATGAGTGCTGCATTCAAGCGGTCCAGTTGTTGGCAGTACAGGTCCGAATTGAGCATTTGGCCATAGGGGAGCAGCTCATAGTGGATGATTCCCTGCCAATCCCACCAAACACCCAGAAGAACCTTCCTGGCCGTCAATCCAGGCTTGGCCCGCCGTCTGGGCAGCTTCACCGCTTTTCGACCACGACCGTTTGCGCTTCACGTTGTCGTAAGTGACCCACTTTTCATCGCCAGTCACCATCCGCTTCAAAAACGGTTCGATTTTGTTGCGATTCAGAAGCGATTCGCATGCATCCATACGGGCAAAAATGTTTCTTTGCGTCAAGTCGTGTGGCACCCATACATCGAGCTTCTTTTTGAATCCAAGCTTCTTCAAATGGTTTATAACGGTTTGATGACTCATGCCCAGCTCTTGGCCGATGCTACGGCTGCTACTATGCCGGTCTCTTTCAGGCCTTCCGGACCGTGGCGCATCTTCGATCACCTCTGCACCAGAACGAAAACGTTGAAACCATCGTTGTGCGGTGGAAATGGAAACTGTATTGGGTCCATAAACTGCACAAATTTTATTGGCAGCATGAGATGCATTTTTGCCTTTATCGTAGTAGTACTGTAAAATATGCCGTATTTTCTCTTTATTTTGCTCCATGTTTGCGACGCTATAACTCACGAACGACTAAAAACAAACAACAATAAATCAAACACGTGTTAGCGCGTGAAAAGAGCTTTCCAAAAAGCTCTAGCGTGAACCGATGCGACGAATACAACTAGAACTACGCGCTTGCAAAGACAAGCTTGCGGAAATACCGCAAGACTTTTTTGACAACCTTCGCTGCGTCGCCAATTGTATAGCCTTGTTAATTTGTGTTCCCCGTAGCTTGAATTCATCGTCCTACATCGTCTTTTCCCCGTAACGACATTGATGCTTCCCTCCAATTCCGTTATCGTTATCGTCGTTATCGTCGTTGTCGTCGTTGTCGTCGTTGTCGTCGCTGTCGTCGTTGTCGTTGTCGTTATCGTTATCGCCCCATTTCACTTTATTTCGTATTCCATCCTTACAAACCGAGTTTCAAGCCAACCGGATGAAAAATAGTTTCTTGCATGCAGAATTTTCCGGGCATTTTCACGCCTGGAGGGAGGATTTTCCGACATTGGCAAATCTTATTTCTAATAATTTCGTATTCTATCCTTACAAACCGAGCTTCAAGCCAATCGGATGAAAAATTGTTATTTTCATACAGAATTTTCCGGGAATTTTCCGGGAATTTTCTTACCCTGTGGGCGGATTTTCCGACATTGGAAAATAACATTTCAAATTATTTCGTATTCTATCCTTACGAACCGAGTTTCAAGTCATTCGGATGAAATATATATTATAAGAAATCCCTCGACACAAGCCAGTTGTCAAAAGTTGTCATTTAATGGCACATCAATTAACTATGTAGAGCATGCAGCCAATCTCGGCATAACATTTAGCAACAACCTAACATGGACGAATCACATATCAAAAGCAACAGGTAAAACATACGGAATACTGCGGCAGCTCGCAATGACAAAGTCGGTATTACCCGTTCATCTTAAAATGACTTTAGCAAAACAAATTCTCGTACCTACACTTTTTTATGGAGTAGAAGTTTTTGGCCACTGCGATTTTAGAGACTTTCAGAAGCTTAATGTGTCACTTAACTCATGATTCGACCACATATCACACCTAGCTCGGAAGATATTTGAGCTTGGCCTCAAATCGTGGATTAATCTCAGAACTCTTACTTTCATTCATAAGATCTTTACAAGTAAAGAACCATCTTATCTTCACAATATCCTAAGACCTGCAGCATCGCAGCGTCCAAACAATTTTATATGCCCGAGATGGAAGCTATTATGCTCTGAGAGGCAGTTTTTGATAAATGCTCTTCGGCTATGGAACGACCTACCTCATGGTATCAAAACAATTGGAAGCGTAAATCAATTCAAGATGGAGGTTAGAGTAATCATGCAAAATAGGGAATTAGAGTAATAATCAAATAGTTATAATAGAATCCCCCACTTGCACTCGTCGTGACGAGGATAGTTCGAGTGCTTACGCTTGCAGCAAGAGGCGCGCTGTCCGTGACCAAATGGAATGAAAAGTGAAATTTAAGTATCCCTTTTTTTTTTTTGGTAATGAAATTTTATGGTTTTGTCCATTTAAGCAAATTTAGATAGGTCACAAACAAATGGAAGGGAGTGTATATGATTTTGATTCAATCCGCGTTACATAATACCACAGCTGCCACAGTTACAATAATAATTGATAAGTAAGCTTCGTTTGATAAGTAAGCTTCGTTCTTCGAAACTGGTTTTGTTTCTTTTTCTTCAGTAGTCGACGATTTATCATTTTCTTTTATAAAGTCTTCGATGAATTTTCTTACATGAATTTTTTGTTGTTCGCCATGATAAGTTTTTGTCACGTTACCGTCCACAAACCCTTTGACGTGAGGCGTCTGCACCACATTGAATGCTTCACACCATTTTATATTTTCGCAATTATGTTTTGCAAAACAGACACCTTTGATCCATGCGAACTCCACGGCGAGTTCGGTCCATATTCTGTTGAATCTTAAACTCTCGATAGTCGCTTGTTTGTAGAAGAATATAACAAATTTTCCAATAGCTATGTCTCGCTCAAAGGTATCCGTTTCAAGGTGTTTGACTTCGCCAAACTTGCAAACTGGGTTGCGGTCTTGAACTGATTTGGATACCAAAACTAGGGTCAAGATAATTAAAAATAACATTTTAAATTTTGTGGGAAAAGTTGTATAGAATTTTATAGAAGTATTTGATACAAACAGTACGATGAAGTATATCGTATTGAAAACATGTTGGAAAAAGCATCTGAAATGTATGTATATACAGTGTTTGGAAGTACCTATAGGTACCTTTTAACTTAAGGGCGGTATCCACCAAATTTCTTGTCAAAAAGTTGATATTCCGCAGATTCTCAACAGAGTCTGCTAAGCCTATGTTAATAACACGATAACACAATTTACTCTGTCGATAAACGTTTCAAAGAAATCTTGAGCTGCTCTGGCGCTGCTAAATATGCCCGCTTATGAACAGCAACACCTTGCAGGGTTATGAATATAACATATTTTATGTGCTATTTTAATATATTTTTATTATTAAATGAATTTTTAATAATAAATTAATTGTTATCATGACTTTGGACAATCTGCAGTATAAGCGCAGTGAACGTTGGTAGCTGCCTCTTCAGACATTTTCCTTAAAATTATGTCTGGCACAATCAATGGCATTAAATGCAGTTCGATGTAGTCCCGAGCAGCGGCACTTAACGAACACCTCGCACTTGGCTGCCACGGCAAAGATTTCGTTCATCTCGATTGAAAATAATTCGCGCATTTCTGGCTATTTGCCTCCGTAAAGTTGGTCAGGTCAGCATGATGATCTTCTGGATGTACTGCTGTAGCATGTGTGACTTGGAGGCTGACTGATCATATTAATAGGTACACACCGGAATTTTTTAATTATAGATGGTTTTTTCGTACTTTTAGTGTTGACATCTTTTTAATTTTTGGTTTTTTGTTGTTGTCAATGTCTGGCCACACTGTGACAAAGAGTTGAAAGAGGGGCTGTCCCGTATATCAAAGCTTTTCTATAAATTGCGAGTCCACCACACATTCCGCCTGACCGTTTCTCACAAGTATCAAGTGAATAATTTTGTAATCAGTGATCTTTTGGTATCTAAAGGTAAATTAAGTATAGCTCCTGTCAATACAGAGCATTAAATAATTATTTTTTTTAGAAAAAATGGGTCGAAATTCTCATTGTATTAAAGAAGAAGCTCGATTGGTTTTTAGTCTGAGAAAAGAAGGCAAATCTTTGCGAGCCATCGCCAAATTAATGAACAGGTCTCATAATGTTGTTAAAAATGCATTAGAAAGAAAACCAAGACAGGAAACCCGTGGGAAGCCACAAAACAACAGAAACCCTTGACCACTACATAGTAACTTTGAGCAAAAAGGACCCATTTAAGTCATCGAAGGCTATTGCAGCCGAAATTGGGAATTCAGTTAGTGCTCCAACTATCCGAAGACGACTACAACTTAAAAAAGAAATTGGCCAAGCATTCATTTTCAAATAACGAAAATTATGGGAATGTGTTCAAAAACTGTGGTATGAGACACCAATAGAGACCTGCCAGGCTCTTATTAAAAGTATGCCAAAAAGAATAGCACAGTAGTGGCCAAAAATAGAGGTGGATACACTGGATACTAAGTTAGGAAATACTAATTTACCTAAAAAAGGACACAAAATGGAAATTAAAATTTTTTTTTTACCAACACATGAAGTGTACCTATTATTATGATCACACTGAAAACGTATCTGAAACACAAAATGATCTCTTTTATGTTATATTGTTATTCTATGTTACAATTAAGTTTATTTTATTAAAAACAAATAGTTTAAGAACCAATGAGAACAAATTTTAAGTTTGAAACAATGAATAAAACTGTTTTCTGTTACCTTAAAGCAGAGATGGGCGCGTCGCCACGTTCCAATGCACACGAGGCAGCGTGTGCATAGGACCTCTGCCGCGGCCGACTGCACAAAATCACACGTACGCTATAAGCATTGAAAGCTGTTTATAGAACACGAATGCGGCGCACGCAAATTGTGCTTGTATGCGTGTGAAAAGTGTGACGATATGTGTGCATGCCCATCTCTGCCTTAAAGTCAGAGTTGATGTGTGTACCTATTAATATGATCAGGTTTGCATGTTGCTTTGCGTTCGCGGCCACAGAGTGGATGAACACATTTGGTTTGTAATGTTGGAGTGGCACAGTGGGCCATGCTCGAGTCAAAGTAAACAAATTAGCCAGCTGGCTCCTACACTACTGCAATGATAAGTTTTCCCGAAAGCAGATAACATGTATCATCAAGGCAAGAGCAGATATGTTATGGCTAAATGCAAATCGAAGGAATGTAGTCGGACTCGATAAAAGATGCAGTCTGTGCAACAAACAAGAGGAGGAGGAAATAAAACATACGTTAGAAGTAAGATGTCCAGTGCTTGGGGCGTTTAGACAAAGATTTTTTGGAGTTAAAATTATGAGTGATGCAGATTTAGTTGGAGTCCTAAATGGAGAAAAAGGATGGGTGACCTTAAGTTTATTTGTAGAGAATATTATAATGTATCGTAAAATGTTAGTAAATGAATTCAATGTTTAATGTTAATTAATGCATAAATAATAATCACAATCAATGTATTTTAATGCTAATTTTTAAATTATTGTCAATGGGCGTGTTCAGCAGAATAATTGATCCCTGAGCAGGTATCAGAAAAAAATTATACATCGAAAAGCATCTGCTGAACGCAGTGCTACATTTTCCCAGAAAGTCGCTCTACACAAAAAATCGGCCCGCCGCACGCCTTAAGCGTTAGCACTTTTTCAGAAGCGTTAGAAGGCGTTATTTGAAGTAGCGCTTGCCCTTTTTGCCAAGGCGTTAGCACTTTCTTACGTTGACAGCTGACTTCGTCGCCATGGAGAATGTATGTAAGTTAACTGCAAATATTTTCAAAAATGTTTATTAATTTATTTTATTCATTTACAGCAGATGAGAAAAGGTGGAGTTGTAGGGACACCAAACTCCTCCTTACTTTGTATCAGGAGAAAAAGGATGATTTCCGTGACCCAAAGAAAAAGAAGAAGTCGACTTGGATGCAAATCGTGGCCAAAATGGAAGACCACGGTGTTTTTGGGCAAACTCCTGACAAACTTGACCGGAAATTTCGAAACCTGAAGAAAACCTACGACAGCATAAAACTGCGAAATAAAAGCACTGGCCACGGAACCACCAAATGGGAGTTTTTCGACGAAATGGAATCCATTCTAGGTAATGACCTGGCAGTAGCAGGTTGTCGTACCCTAAGCTCATTTGTAACAGAGGAGGAGAATATTGAGCAGCTATTGTCATGGGAAGACTTTGGGCTTGCTCCTACCTTAAGTGACGGGCGTCACAGCAGCTCGATGGTAGAAGAAGATGACGTTATCGCAGTTGAATCCAGCAGCGCTCCGGTGGAAGCGCAATTGGGCTGTCCCATCCGTAATAAACGGAAACGGAAGGCTGCTGTAGAAAAGGAGCGCTACTACGCCAACAAAAAGGCTATTGAAGTGGAGGAGGCCCGTACTGAAGAGCTAAGCAAGCTACGAGAGGTTCTGCAGGAGTCCAACAAGTTGCAAGCTGAGCGCAACCAGCTTCTAAAGGAGTATCTTTCCCAAGCACCCCAAAAAGACTAATAGTAGTTATATTTAAGTTAGTCTATAATGAGAACTGAATCTCTTAAAATGTTCCTTCACCAAATGTGCCGCTAAATAATAAAAATACATAAAAATATAAGTGACTAATTCGCTGAATTGATACATATGTATAGAATTAGGTGCGTCAACAAGTCTTGCAATTTCCACGCAATTTCCTTTAATAATACATGATTTATTTTTCTATGCACATATGTAGGTTAATACAACATATCTTTTATGAAATCCCGTTTTCGCGATCCCTCTAGTGAGGCTGTCTGTTGAGGCTCATCTTCATCACGGCGCGATGCTTCAGGTTCAGTACTTGGTTCTTCATATCTGTCATCCCATTCCTCAAATTCACCGTTGACTAAAATAAAATTATGAAGCATGCAACTGGCCATTACGATATAATTGGCAAAGCAGGGCGACTTAACATCAAGATATTTAAGTCTTCGAAATTTTCCTTTTAATAATCCAAATGCGCGCTCAATAACTGATCTTATGGAAGAAAATCTGATATTATAATTAATTTGTGCTTCAGTGAGATGACCATTATCTCGAAAAGGTGTAAGCAGATGTACACTAAGCGGATAAGCTGAATCGCCTATCAAATGCATGTTGGAGGATACGAGCGGATGATCTTCATTTGAAATTTTTGAATAGAGAATACTAGATTTATAGACTCGAGCATCATGCATTCTTCCTGGTTGACCAACAAAAACATCAATAAACTTACAGGTGCTGTCACAAACACCCTGAAGGATAATAGAATGGATTTGCTTTCTGTTATAGAAATCGTGTGCATTTCCCACTGGTTGCTTTATTGGGATATGGCAGCCGTCGATAGCACCTATTACACCTGGAAAGCCTCGAGATTTCTCCTTAAATATGCCAGCAGTAGTTGCTTGTTGGGCACAACCGGGCCATTTAATATAGGTGGATGCTGATCCAGCGAGTATATGCACAATGTACCCAAAAATTTGGTGTCCAGAACTTTTGGCTATGTTGAATCGGTCACCTACAGCCAGAAACGACTCTTGTTAGGCCAAAATCCAAATAATAAACAAGAGTTTTTTCTCAAGAACCACGTTGGCAATGGGCTCCTCAGTAGATGCAGCGCGTGTTGCAACTACTTGGAGAAGGGACTGAAATTATAAAATGAATTAGTCTAAGTATTTTTGGCACACTGGATTAAGTACCCCAAACGTAGTCCGAGACATCCTGAAGTGTTCCTTAAATTGGTCCATTCGGTAGTGGTTAACCGTAATTTCATAAAAATATTGTGAGCGTACGCGAGGTTTTTTCGGTTTTTTGAATTGACGTCTGTGCAAACTATTCCCCTCTACTAAGTCGATCAAGGCCTTCTTTAACGAGGGCGCAATAATATCCTCAAAAAACTCTAACTCAAAAAACTCGTTCGACGGAAAACTCATTTTAAAAATATGTGGCCAACAAAGTGAGAAAAAAATTACCATATTGGTATCGATACCAAGCCTATCGATAGACAATCACAGCTGGTGGTAGCAGTATCACTTTAAAGTAGCGTACTATTTCTTCGCTACTTGCTCCTGTATCATGATACGTCAAATTGGCTATCATGATACCGTATCACACGAGTTCAGCAGAAGGATCAGTGAAAATTTATACTTGATCAGGGAGCAAGTTCTTCTGCTGAACAAGCCCAATGTCAATTAATGTAAATTTATTTCCTACGAGTGATCCGCTAACGCACCATTACCGGTGAACGATTTGATATCTCGGGACGACCGGGGAAGTCAAGTGTAGTAACTGGAAATGGAGTATTGTGGACTAATCAAGGGAAATATGGGCTGACGGCTTTAAATGCCATGCCCAGAAGCATATAATTATTTACTTATTTTAAAGATATTCATAAAGTCACTAGGTGCACTTTCCTTGTTAACACAAATTACAAAATAATAAATAATACTACTACTAAAGTCATACTCCCATTTTCAATTATGTCAAAATTTTGCGACTTAAAACCGTTTTTCAGCACAAAAATTGTCTAAAGATCGTAAAAGTTTTGCGAAAATGAAAATGAGAGCACGGCTGACAGTACGCCTTCCTCTTATCTAGCATGGATCGTATATTTTGTGAACACGGAATGTTTACCGGACGTCCAGTTAAAGCCACAAAAAACAGGTCCCTGATACTTTTCTTTTCAATGCGCTGCAGCATCTCCGCTATAATGTAATCAGAGCGAAAAGTTCACCTACCTTACCTATTGACTAGTCAAATGAAAATTAACACCTAGGTAAAGGGCGGTGTCCATGCGTACGGAAACGGCCCCGAAATACTAAGAAATTTTTTCGTGTGGCCGTTTCATATTCGGTTTTTACCAATCGCGAAAAATGCTTACGTTTGCCACTACGTTGTGTTCAAAGTTAACATCGCCTTTAAGTGCTGTTGACGCCTCTTTTTTGCCATGACGTAGGTTTCGATTCTAATTTGAGCGGCCAAATTGGAAGGCCAAATTGAAAATGAGTGCATCTAAAAAAGATTCCTGCAGAAAGCGTCGCCTAATGGCACTTTCTAGGGCGGGCAAGTTTTCAATGGGGTTAAGGTCGGGGGATTGGCTTGGCCACTTCAGAACGTCAACTTTTTGGTCCTCGAAAAATTTAGATAACAGCCTTGATGTGTGTTTAGGATCATTTTCTTGCTGAAATAGCCAACGTAATGGCATATTTTCCTCAGCATACGGTACCATAGCTGTTTCCAATATGGATTTGTACTCTTCAGCATTCATTTTGTTCGTAGTCTGATAAATTGGACCTACGCCGTACCAGGAGAAGCAATCCCATACCATTATATTGCCACCTCCATGTTTGACTGTATTTTTGTAAACCGTGGATGGAATTCCTTTCCATTAGGGCGTCGAACATTCCTTTCACAGTCATTCCCAAACAAAAATTATGAGACCTGTTCATTAATTTGGCGATGGCTCATAAAGATTTGCCTTCTTTTCTCAGACTAAGAACCAATCGAGCTTCTTCTTTCGACCCATTTTTTCTGAAAAAAATAATTATTTAATTCTCTGTATTGACAGGAGCTATACTTAATTTATCTTTAGTTACCAAAAGATTGCAATTTAAAAAAAGCAAGTGACTAACGCTGATCAAGCAAGGAGGTTATATAACCTAAAAACGTACAGTTGTATCTGCCCCAAGCTTCCTCGGGTTACCCAGTCTGAATCTACTTCTGTGCTCAGAGATTGTCGAATATAGAACCGTGAATATGATATTTTGTGGTGAAATTATATTAGTGTATGGAAACTGATACCCCCTTGTTACAGTGCGCCACAAGACTTTGTTACCAGCCGGTCTCTGCCCACCGCGCTATCGCGCCTGCCTCCACCTGCATGTTGCGTGGCCGGTCGGTGCATCTTTTTGCTGGCGAAGATTTGGTCCACATTTCCTTGTGGGCGTAACATACTCGCGATTCTTGGATCTAGACACAACCGCAGCTTGCCAGCATTTTACCAGCATTTTTTCATACAAACGGACAGCAACTACAAGGCAGATTTGAACGATCGGCGTTTATAGATGCCCAGTGGAGCACCCTCAACCCGTTAGGGCTTACGGAGCCCACAGTTTGGTGTAACAGAACACGAAAGAGAGTCGCAGTACCAGCCAAGAAAGCATGCTGTCTCCCTCTCCAAAGAGAGCGCTCTCAGCTATTTGTGGCGTTGACATCTTTAAATTTTCTTTATCCATTTAAATTTGTATACCCTTCCAAAGGGTATTATAATTTTGCCCAGAAGTTTGCAACGCATAGAAATATTCATTTCCGAGCCCCATAAACTATATATATTCTTGATCAGGGCGACGAGCTGAGTCCATTGAGCTTTGTCCGTTCGTCTGTCTGTCTGATTATATTATAAATAAAGGTATTAACTTATTTTTTAAATAATTTAAATGTTCTTAATTTGTTGTGTTCTTTTTATAAAATTTATGATTCGTCAGTATTTTTTTTCAATGTGCCATTTTCCATGAGATATAATTTCAGCTAAAGTAATAGCAATGATCCCCCCCCGCTTCCCCTAACTTAACTTATTAATGAATATTAGTTAACCTTTTAAGATTCTAAATTAAAAATTTCAGCTGCCGGAAAGTGCCGGAATCCACTTATGATGATAATAAGAAGCTTTGTGAACAGTAAAATTTCTGTCGAGTTACCCGAACCAATCTATTGTTGGCGAATCTCACGCCGAAGTTGAGCTTTAAAGCAGGCATGCCCAAAAGCAGCATTCGACAGAGCACTCACCAATACTCACAAAGATAAGCACCAATACCAATAATGAAATTGTTGTTGGTCAGTTTGCTTACGCTCGCAAACACCAATCAAAGAAGAGAACAAAACCGGTTTTTGTTCTAAGCGTCGCATACACACAAAATCGTTAGCGTGTGTGTCGTTTAGTATGCCTCGCGCCCTGCATGTATACGATTATTGATTTCCTATGTTCGGTGCAATTACAATAACAAAACGAACCCAAGGAGCATCTGGGCTGGGCATCGCCGCTTTAAAGTCTATTGGACCATACCGCAACGCGTATTCTGGAGCTACAGAGCGATGTAATCAATGAAGTCTTGGATGACAGAGAGAAAAGCCTTACACTCATAGGAAAATGGGGTTTTGATGGTAGTTCAGGTCACAGTGAGTACAATCAGAATGTTGAGAGCAATAATATGGAAGAGAGTAACTTATTTGTTACATCATATGTCCCGCTTCAACTAATATCAAAACCAGATGGAACTCATACCACCAAAATAATTTGGAAAATCCACGACCATCCTCCACTCGCTACTGCCGCCCAATCAGGTTTCAATTCCAAAAAGAGTCGACTCAAATGGCCATCGATGAAGAAATTTATTTCAAAAAGATAAGAAAGAATGTCGGTCAAGCCCGACTATAACATACTCTGTACCCTTACACTCGCATTTGCTCAGGAGTCAAACGGCCAGTTAACACCCCGCGCTCTCTAAGTTTATCTCTCTCTCTCTCTCTTTCTCTCTCGCACTAAGATTGCCTGTGTTGAACGGTTAGGGTATGTTGCTGTGGTTGTTGGTGGGGGGGTGGGTGGTGTTAACTGGCCGTTTATTGCCCATAACTTGAGTATCGTTCATCCGATCTTTATCATTTCTTCAGCAAATCGATAAATAATTTTGTTTACAAGGTATCTCTAGAAGGTACGAACGATCTATCTTCAAAACTGTAGGATATATGACGTTTTTTCCAAATTGCGGGGGCGGGAGGGGGCGTGGAAAAAATTGAAAATAAACTTGATCTGCCTGCAAGTATAAGAAATATATGCCCCATACATGTCAAACCTCTATCTCTTACCATCTCTGAGATCTCTTCGTTCATACGGACGGACGGACAGACAGACAGACGGACGGACGGACAGCGAACACGGCTATATCGACTCGGCTGTTGATGCTGATCAAGAATATATATACTTTATAGGGTCGGAAACGATTCCTTCTCCCTGTTACATACTTTTGCACAAACTTAATATACTCTATGTACCTTCGGTACAGAGTATAAAAAGTGAACTTCCAAAAGCCAGCACAAGCGGACTCCTATTTCAACGATTTCGTTCGTGATTTATCGTTCACAAAACAAGCCCAACGTTCACGGAAAAACATTTCTAAAAAGCTTTCTTACTAAAACTGGCACAAATCATAACCGAAGTGCGAAGTGCATAGTAAACAAAAAACAACAACAAAATCTGCGGGTCCACGCTGACTCGAACTCTTGCTTTTGCCGCCCTAGCGTACTACAAACAAGGCAAAGCTCCAGAAAAGCTCTCAGCAACCAGAGCTTTGCCTTCTTTAATGCCATTCGCCGCAGCGTTTCGAGTGAGGTCGATAGTCGTGATGGTTGAGATGCCGACTCTGGCGTTGAAGTTGCAGGAAGGTTCTAAGTTCGATCCCTAAAGAAGAAAGATGAATTTAAAATATAAAATAAAGGAAATCAGAAAGAAAACTAAGATTGTATAGAATTTGAAATTAATTTACTTTGAAACAAAAGAACAAAATGAAAAACTTTTTTTTTAGCATTTATATTGCGAGTGCGAAATGGTCTGAAATCATGCCCAAGCCGTTCATAAAGTGAGCACAAAATGTTTATAAAACGACACCCGCTGTTCACGGTTCAAGAAAAAGCGGGATTACGCTACTTTTGTCAACGAATGGGCTTGATTTCGGTCGATTAAGAACGAATTTTTTTCTGAGTGTAAGCTAAGACTAAGTATTTACTTATGTTACCGCGTTTTCAAGAATCGATAGTGGCATGGCTTATTGCCGACCGCCCCATGATTAACCATCACAGTATACACAATTTTAATACATTGCGTACACAATGAAACATTATTGTTAGACATTTATTTAAAGACTAGCATATAACCCGTAGCGCTTCACTGCGCCCCCATTAGTATAGCCTTTATCAGTATGGAACTAATATCCCACATCCACAAATCCCACCAACTAACCACCTACTTCCCATACCTTATAAAAAGGTGATCAAATGCGGCATAATTCTTCTAAAACTAAAATTTCATCCGCTGATAATGGAGTCGTAGCTTTCCTCGATTTGAGAAGAACCGCAGCAATCGCTTCTTTTACAAGTATTATGCGCTCAATCATAATAAATGCGCTTTTCCAAGTACATTAGCTCATATGGTTCATCACAATCTTGCACCTCTTTCAGCTTCTCATTAGCAATTGTGCTGCTCTTAAAAAATGCGACAATCCTTTTGCACTTGCTCAGCAGAGGTTACAATGATTCTGACTTAAGTAGTTCCTGAACCAGTAGATTGATTGTGTGCGCAAAACAAGGTAGATGCATTATTTCCATCAAATCACTGGCTTTTTTCATGGACGCATCGTTGTCCGTCACGATCGTGTGCACTTTCTTATGATTTTCCCAACTTTGTAAAATGCTTGTAAGCGACTCGGAAATATTGGCCGAAGTGTGGTTAGTCGCCGTTAGAAGTTTTTCAGTTGACAGCACAGTGGACTTGAGTTTAAAATTATTATTGATGATAGCTTGTACTTGGGTAGCTTGTACCTTGGATCTAGCTCCTCGACTAGCTCGCGGAACCCCTCGGCGCCAACAACGCTGAATGGCTGCACATCTCGCGACTTATTTTTCGCGCCGAGCCATTTGCATAAAACGGTTGCTTTTGAAAGAACGTATCAACAGTGGTACGCTCAGGAGTTTTATCAGCATCCAGGTATTCCGGATGGGCGCGCCTAAGGTGCTCGAGGAGGTTCGTTGTGTTTCCGCAGGTTTTGTAGTGCTTATCGCTTATGTTGTCAGTGCTTTTTATACTCTGTACCGAAGGTAAATAGAGTATATTAAGTTTGTGCAAAAGTATGTAACAGGGAGAAGGAATCGTTTCCGACCCTATAAAGTATATATATTCTTGATCAGCATCAACAGCCGAGTCGATATAGCCATGTCCGTCTGTCCGTCCGTCCGTCTGTCCGTCCGTCCGTCCGTATGAACGAAGAGATCTCAGAGATGGTAAGAGATAGAGGTTTGACATGTATGGGACATATATTTTTTATACTTGCAGGCAGATCAAGTTTATTTTCAATTTTTGCCACGCCCCCTCACGCCCCCGCAATTTGGAAAAAACGTCATATCTCCTACAGCTTTGATGATAGATGGTTCGTACTTTCTAGAGATATCTAGTACTCAAAATTATTTATCGATTTGCTGAAGGAATCATAAAGATCGGATGAACGATACTCAAGTTATGAGCAAAAAACGGTCAGTTAACACCCCCCACCCACCCCACCCATAACCTAAGCATTGCGTTCAGCAGAAGCAATCTTAGTGAGAGAGAGAGAGAGACTTAGAGAGCGCACTGCGTTGTGCGTTGTGTGTTAACTGGGTTAAGGGTGCAGAGTACGTTATAGTCGGGCTTGACCGACTTTCTTTCTTGTTTTAAAATGATTCCAAACTACCGATTGCTCCCGCTTTCGCTTTGGCGTGTCCATGATGAATCACCTTCAATGAAGACATAAACAGTGTAAAATAAAATAATATGTGCAAAGCGGTATTAAGATACATATGTATGTATGAGTGCGTGCATATGCACAGAACCTATAGAACTATAATATACATTTTCAATTAAATACTTACTTTTCACTTTCTCTCCATTAGTTCGTCTAACACCACCGTAACAACCGCTGAGTTTGCGTTTTCTTTTCTAAAAGAAATGCAAATTAAAGTTTAAATCCATTAAAAATATGCACAAATATTATAGACGCTTACCTTCTGCTTCTGACGTGCTAGAGAAGGAAAAACTGATAGGTATGACACAAAATGCGTGAAAAATCGATTGTGTCTCAAAAGTAGTCGATGTTCACAAAATCCAGAAAAATCGATTTTAATCGATGGTGCCATCGATTGTTTTACACCTCTACCCACTTACCATCCGTATACCTTCACACCCTGGGGACGGATTTTCTAACATTGGAAAATCACTTTTCAAATTATTTCTTATTCTATCCTTACAAACCGAGTTTCATGTCAATCGGATGTGTAACTTTGAAAATGAGTTTGTAGCTTATCGCTGGCAACTGAACTTTTGACCATCTATCCTTGACCACCCACTTTCCACCCAGGGGGGTGAATTTTCCGAAAAATTGGTAGGCAGTTATTGTTGAATTTTCATAAAGATCTTAGAAAATGAGTTTGAACTTGATCGGATGATTAACAAAAAAGTTTCATACAAAAGTTTTTTGCGAATTTTCCACATTTCCCGACAGAATTTTCCAAAATCCGTTCTTAGTACTCACTTTCAGCAGAAGATAAAACTACTGTCAGGTTGAACTCTTCTATAAACATATATAATATATATACATATTTCTCCTTTTATCTTCTCCGATATATTTCGAACCCCGTCGGGATTCGTCTTCAGGGAGGTCACAGCGTCCGTTTCGTCAGTTTCCAACTCCACAGCTGATATGATAATACCTCGGTGTATCCTATAAAAACATATGTTTATCATTAGTTGGGGATGGTGATCTTTTTGTTACATCTAATGATTCTTGTTTTGCCGGCTCAAGGTCAGGTGTATTTTCTGTGCAATTATTTTTCAAAAATAAAACACATTTCTTCTTCTATCTTCTCCGATATATTTCGAACCCCGTCGGGATTCGTCTTCAGGGAGGGCACAGCGTCCGTTTCGTCAGCTGTGGAGTTGGAAACAGACGAAACGGACGCTGTGCCCTTCCTGAATAGGATACACCGAGGTATTTGTACTCCCTTACCACACTCACTGCGTTGCCTTTGTAAAACGATTTCTCCAATGCTCCCCCTCTGCCGCCTTTTTGGAAAATCCCAATTTGGGACTTTTCTAGATTGACCCAGTCGTGAAAATATTGCTCTAGGCGGTTGATAATTTTCTGCATTTTAATTGGGTTGTCAGAGAGTACAACTATGTCATCAGCATATAAAAAAAGCCTTATATTCAAATCTCATGAACTCAAACTAAGACTGGTACAAGATCGAAACTTTTATCGATTACTGTCGAAAATATCTAGTACTCAAAATTATTTATCGATGTGCAGAAGGAATGATAAAGATCGGATGAACGATACTCAAGTTATGAGCAAAAAACGGCCAATAAACACCCAGCACCACCCCACCCACCACCGCAGCATTCTATTGAACGTCAATCTTAGTGAGAGAGAGAGAGAGAGAGAGAGAGTGAAACTTAGAGATGAGCGAGTATAACTCGTGAGCAAATGCGAGCTGTGACGATAAGGGTACAGAGTATGTTATAGTCGGTCTCGACCGACTTTCTTTCTTGTTTTTTTGTGTAATACCCCAGTTTGATTGTCTTGTAATTTTCCGTTAAGTTCACTTATTATTGTGATAGAATGTCGTATAGAAGGGCGAGGAAAGAACCCACACCCCATCCGGCGAGCAGAGACCGAAGAATACAAGAAGTGCACGACCTCCCACCTCCTCTATACACGAGTAAAAGGAAATTTTATTCTCGCTACGCACACGGTACAACTAACCGGCTGCAACGTGATGATTACGTTCTTTATAGAATCTTGACTGGCTCATTTTTGCACTTGCATAGTATTTCTGAATAGTTTGCAGTTTATGTTTAATAAATAGGTCGTCAAGCTTGTTGCTTCATTGCACAAATTTATCTCACAGGCATGTAATTTATCATTCAGCTCTTTGCTCCAATCTATATTTTTTTTCTACAAATTTTCCTTGACAGAATATGCGGTAACCGTTGACTTCCATAATCAAACAATGTTCGTGTTATATACTTTAAGTGCAAGTTAAACGTATAAAAGTGCCCATCCTCTAATCCCGTTTCTATTGCAATGACATAATTCGGTGTTTGCGTTGGTAATTGAAGAACTCTCTTTACGAAGTATCTATGGAGACTATCAACTTTCTCGAAGCAGAAGTAACCCCATACCTGCGCTTCATATGCTTGTAAAAAGTGCAGTAAAAGCTTCATTTCGACTTATGAGATGCTTTTCAAATGACATTCCTGGTGTCAAAGTAACACCTAAGTATTTATACTGGCAAAGTCAGGTCCAACTCTGTGCCCCTTTATATAGCCAGGATTCATTCGCTGCGCGCCTTCCACTTTTTTTAAAAATCATAATTTGAGACATCTCCAGATTCACCTCCATTCCCCACGTTTCACAATAACATTCCAGTCTTGATATCATCTTTTGAAGTGTGGTGACACTATCCGACAATATGACTATATCATCTGCGTATAGGAGAAGCCGTATATTAAGCTCATCTATCCACAGGCCATCTTCAAGGTCCTCGTGTAAGTTGTTCAGGGGTGATAGAAGGCATCCCTGTTTAGCTCCGCTGCTCGTACTAAAGTCTTGAGACATATTCTTTCCGGACCACCCCGCTGCCACGGTATCTTTGTATACAACCTCGATAAAGTTTACAATTTTTGTGGACACACCTAGTTGGTGCAGCTTGTAGAGCAAAAGATCTCTCGGTACTTTATCAAAGTCCACAAAAAATGCATAAACTTTTTTTTTTCTCCCCATTTAAGCTTCACTATTGCATTTAGGTTGTATATATTGTCAGTTGTAGAGTAGTTTTGTCGTAATCCGGCCTGAAACTCATTTATTTTGTTGTTTAACTTGATCCATTCCGTCAGCCTTTCGTTTATTATACCCATAAGAATTTTCGCCCTTGCAAAGGTTATTATAATTTTGCCCAGAAATATTCATTTCCGACCCCATAAACCAGTGATGCCCAGCCGTATGCTCTTTGAGTACATTTTGCTATTGTGTAATTGCACCGAAGATAGGAAATTAATGATCGCGTACATGCAGGGCGCGACGTATACAAAACGACACACATGCAAACGATTTCGTGTGTGTGCGTCGCGTAGAACAAAAACCGGTTTTGTTCTCATCTTTGATTGGTGTTTGCGCTCGCAAGCAAATTGATCAACAACAATTACATTATTGGTATTGGTGCTCGTCTTTGTGAGTATTGATGAGTGCTCTGTCGTATGCTGCTTTTGGGCATGCCAGCCATAAACTATATATACTCTTAATCAGGGCGACGAGCCGAGTCGATAGAGTTTTGTCCGTTTCGTCGCAAACTAGAACAGAGGAAGATCACCTGCCATAGAAAAGGTGAACCCACTTGACCCACATCTGAAGCAATTCATTTGAGCTGTAGTCGTCACATAGGATAGTTCGAATGCTTACGCTTGCAGCAAGTGGCTTTGTTCGCTAACAGTTCGCTGTCAGTGACCAAATGGAATGAAAAGTGAAATTGAAGCAATTTTATTGTTTTGCCTATGTAAGCAAATGGAAAAGAGGGAACGTATTTGATTTTAATTTAATAATCCGTGTTACATAACAGCACAGCTGCCACAGTTACAATTATAATTGATAAGTAAGCTTCGGTTGATAAGTAAGCTTCGCTCTTCGAATTTTTTTCTTTTACGTTTTCTTTTTCTTCATTAGTCGATTTCTCATCTTCTTTTAACAAGTCTTCGATGAATTTTCTTAATGCATTTTTTTCATTTTCGCCATGATAAGTGCTTGTCACTTTACCGTCCTTAAACGCTTTGAAGAGAGGAAAATCATTCACTTCGTATTCTTCACAAATTGCTCCACGTCCGCAATTAATTCTTGCAAAACAGATATTTTGGTTCGATCCGAACTCCTCGGCGAGTTCTTGCCATAATTTGAAGAGTCTTCGATCCTCACTGTACATGCTCTCTGGTATGTTCTTGCGGAAGAAGACAACAAATAATCCATTAGCTATGGTTTCCATAAAGTTCCCATTATTAGGTTGGCTGACTTTGCCAAAGTCGCATTTTGGTTTGACGGCCTGTTCTGATTTAGATACCAAAAATAGGGTCAAGATAATCGAAAATAACATTTTAAATTTTGTACGAAAAGTTGTAGAGAGAAAAATAGAAATTTTGATACTAACCGTACGATGAACTAAATTGTATTGAAAACATGTTGGAAAAGCCACTGAAATGTATATACATACTACTGTGATCAAAAATATTTTCAAAATCTTTATCTATTCATCAAATATGTCTTTTACCAAGCACCTAAAACAAAAGCACCTGGCGATAACTTTACTGTAAAAACAATGTAAGCTCGAGTACCAAATACAGGATGTTTGAGGCAACATCAAAAACAATTATGTGCTATGGAGCAGAAGTCTGGGGATATGCCAAATACGAGGACGTCGAAAAACTATTGCGGTATTTCATTAAAAGTGTGTTTTAATCTCCCACAAACCACGAGAGACAGGACTTCCAGAACTATTTCTACAAACTCTAAATAAAATAATAAAACTGCAGGAGAATAGGCTGCCCTGTATTGTTGTAAAAACACTTATGGAGGCAAGAACAGAATGTTTCAAAACATGGGAAAGTCTTGCTCGGAACTTTGGAATTAACCTGGATCTGTCGCTGCCCGATACTTGAAGCGTCTCTCAACGTGCCCTGCTGCAAGCAATCGATGAACGAGCTCTGCACTAAGAAGTCAAACTCGCAACACCTATAGCCAACTAAGCCATAACTTGAAGGATGTAAGGAAGCTTCTAGGCCGGGGTATATATCTCAGTCGCGCCTGGGGTCTTTTACAAGTAAATTTGTAAGAAGGTCTGAGACACCTGAGGGTTAGGGATCTCGGAACGTAAACTACCGAGTGGTTTTGGTAACAGCAAGGGTATGGGGTCTCACCGGTTTATTCCTGGTTCTGCCGCGTCCGCTCCTGGCCGGGGGCGATCTTCGGACCAGCTTTATAAACTATGGGGAACGGCGCGGAAAGGAATCTTTGACTCTGTCAGACTAGTTACGGGCAAAAGAGCGGGAAGGAATCCACGTCTCTGTTTATCTAACTACGGACGGGAGAGCGGGAAGGAATCCACGTCTCTGCTTGCTTAACTACGGGCGTTAGAGCGGGAAGGGATCCACGTCTCTGTTTATCTAACTTGGTTCAAAAGAGCGGGAAGGGATCCACGACTGTGTTTGCTTTACTACGGGTTAGTAGAGCGGGAAGCAATCCACGACTCTCCAGGGGGGATCAAGGGACCTAAAGGGACAGAAAATTAAACACAGACGACGCCGAATTTTATTTAATCCAATTTATTTTGTTTCTCTGTTCCTTTCGTTCACTTTGCTTATAGGCCTCGCTGCACCGCTGTTCTCCCTTCGTCTTATATTCTTTCCCTTTACTTACTTCGCCGATTCTTCTTATTTGATCTCTCTACTTTATTCTCCCTTCGTTTACTGTCTCCACGTGTTTCCTATTTCTTGTGCATTTTCTCTAGGTTCATCCGCGCACGTCCGACCTTCTTCGCTGCTCTCAACTGAATTCCTCATTTTTGGCGGTGACGCCCGCTGCCTCGAATTTCCCTGTGGGATGTTTTAGCCCCTCTCTCGCTCGCTACGCGTTATGGCAAAACGATCGCTCTCCCTTAGGGATGGGTTGCTTGCCGCAACAATTGGCCGTTGGGTTTGAATTTAAATTGTTTATTGGCGTTCCTCGCCTGTTTAGTATTGATATCGTGACTATTCAAATGTGACGTAGGGGGACTACTTCACAAGGAAAGCAATGACTTCAAAGACCAATACGACTGCTGGACTATCTCAAAGATGCTGGCATTAATCTATATTCCCCACCGTCAGAATGTAGTTGAATTGTGCAGTCGTGGGAAGACGTGGCCCATTTCTGTGCAACCTGCCCCATATTAAAAGAGCTCCGAATCAATATATGGGGAAAATCCGTGCTTAATGAAATGGAGATGAAAATGGTGAAAAAGGCTGGCGAAATTTCTAATAGATGCAACCCGCTAAACTAAAAAAAAATTCTTTACGAAAACTTTTAAAGTTCTTTCAATCAAATTAAATGTATGTTTCCAATTTTGTATAATTTATTTATGTGTGTTCAAACTTGAACATGAAATTCAACTCGGCCCACACGTAGTGTTAATCTCATATTTAAATATGTAGCCTATGTCGCCATGTGTGTCATAAACATATCACCTTATGTAATATTAATAGCCGCAGTGACGAGGATCAGCCCAGCCCAGCAGACACAGCACTTGAAAAGGATCAACCATGGGAACCACTTGAAAAGGGCATCCGATGCAGTTAACATGCATCGTGGAAGGCAATGTGTAGTCCTTCCACGAATGCATTTCTATATTTATACACACGCAGCTCTTTACAAATACTGCCTTAGTTAAGATTAGAAATAAGGGATGATAAATTCTGAATAAAAGGAACTCGCTCAGACTGAGCAGGTTAGTACAATTGAAACCTGCAACAAGCGTGCTCAATAAAAGTGTATAAGTACATACAATAGTTTTCGCTTCTTTTCATCAAAGGCATGGAAACATTAGCATTTACATACTTACATAAAGGCAGGCTATTTAATTTTTTAAGCACCCTCTAGTACGGCCGACCCACGCTGTATCAACGTTCCGTCGACGATTTTGTGACTGTCGTTGACGCTCGACTGACGTATTTTTCAAGGCGATGCCCGCTCAATACGTTAACGGCTCTCCAGGCACGCTAGGTAGACGCAATGCCATGCAGAGAAGCAACTTAAGCGACGCTCGTGCGACCCAATGACATGCATGGGGCGACTTAAGCGACTCTCGTTCGACCCAATGCCATGTATGGGCCGACTTTAGCTACACTCGTTCGACACGCGACAATTTGACAGGCGGCACGACGCATCACCGTACAAAGAGCAACGCTGGGTTGACGAAAATAGAGTGACTGACCCCAGCCGTACTAGAGGGCACTTACATACGAATTAAGTATGTATGTTTGTATATGCATGAGAGAAAAGTCTCAAAGCTTACATATGTATGTGTATTAAACTGAGTATCATTGTACATTGTACATACATATGTATAAAAAAGTTTGGTGGGATTGGCAGGGAATCATCCACTATGAGCTGCTCCCCTATGGCCAAACGCTCAATTCGGACCTGTACTGCCAACAACTGGACCGCTTGAATGCAGCACTCATGCAGAAGAGGCCATCTTTGATCAACAGAGGCCGAATTGTCTTCCATCAGGACAACGCCAGGCCACACATATCTTTGGTGACGCGCCAGAAGCTCCGGGAGCTCGGATGGGAGGTTCTTTTGCATCCACCGTATAGTCCCGATCTCGCACCAAGTGATTACCACCTATTTCTGTCCATGGCGAACGAGCTTGGTAGTCGGAAGTTGGCCACAAGAGAGTCCTGTGAAAATTGGCTCTCCGAGTTTTTTGCCAATAGGCAAAAAATAGGCAGCTTCTATAAGAGGGGCATTATGAAGTTGGCATCTCGTTGGGAACTCGTCATCGAACAAAACGGCGTATATTTGATTTAAATCGCATTATTATAACCAATTTTATGAACAATTGAAAATTCAATAAAAATACCGCAAGACTTTTTTGACAACCTTATATGTATATGGATATATTTCGGAAAGTAAATTCGTAAATATCCAACTCACCTTAATTTTTTGTCCACACTCGTTTATTAAGCAGTTGCTTACATTTTCTTCAATATCAATGGCGAAATACTTCCGATACACATTTGTTTTTGGCCTTGGCGTTTTAAGCGATCGTTTAGATTGACTTGTAGGTTAGGTTAGGTTGAGATGGCTAGGGACAGTAAGACTGTCCCTACACTTAGGCAAAGATAGGCCCATTGCGATATCATATAATTCCCTATTCAAGCCAGGGGCGATTCCTCCCGACTAAACCATTGTGACAACGATAAAAATTCCAGTAGAGACGGAATCTTTATCTCGGACACTTCCGAGAGGTTGAGTAGAAAGGGGTGGCCAAAAGTTTTGAGTCTCCTTCTACTAAGAGCTGGGCAATGGCAAAGAAGATGCAGTAATGTTGTCTAAATAAAGTTGCCAAATTTACATAAGGTGACAGAAAACTTGCCATTTGCCGCGCCCTTACGTAGTGAAGACCAATGTGTCAACTTGCCCAACTGCACTTTTTAGGCATCTCTATTGTATGGCATATAAAATTGTATGGGGGAAAATGTAGATTTTGCACAAAATGCGAAAATGCAAGTAAATTTGTAGTGTGCCCATATATAAGCCAAAGTGGCCAAATACAGAAACGGCTACACTGGTGGTCAGCTGTTTTGTTTTGTTAAAAAACAAAAATTGAAAGTGGTTTTGCTTTTGCCAAACATAATTTAATTATGCTGCGCAACAGGAACACAGATATGTTGATGGCGGTAGCGGCATCGCGTTGCACCAAATTCCGGTTCAATGCCCGTTTATCACAGCTGTGTCGACTTGGAGCAGGTGCAAGTCAATTGTACAGATATCGGGCGTTGATATGAGTCCTGCTATCGTCTCAAGGGGGCCGAGCATGCCGTCAACACGGCTGACCTGTTTGATATATCGGGCATAGTCTCAGACAACTACTTAATAGGCCAGTCAAATTGGCAAAAAAAAAAGGGGTCAACCTCGGAATTTGAGATAATAAGCTGGAAACTTCTGTACACCTTCGTTTTGGCGTTCTTAACGTTGTTTCGAAAGTCGTTTCGTTACTTATTCAAGGTCAAAGGTCACAAAAATCAGAGATTTCAGCAATTATCTCGGTTTCTATAGCTCCAACGATTTAAACAACTATTATCAAAATTCCGAGGTGAAACCCCTTATTTGACTGGACTATTAAGGGATTATTTGGATGTCTGCCGTTCGGGCAACTATAATCGTTTGGAGAAGTTTGTATAAGAGATTGGTTAGTCGGCCTACAGTGTGGGTCAGATGAAGCAGTTTGTGGAGTACATAGAGCTTCATGCGGCCCTGACGGACAAGATGGGGTTGGATAGTAGCACTTTTAAGGCTTAAGGTTCGGAAATTTGAGGTCTTGGTTTTGGTTCGATCCTTGGTACGTTGCACGTTTTACCCAATATATACAAAATTACCATACAATAGGTATGGTAGTTATGAAGCATAAATGCATTGTAAGACTGTAAGACGTGAGATTGGCGCTCTGGACTTCCTTCATTGCTAGTGTATAAATCTTCAGTCCGATTAATTGTGCTTTTTCGTCTTTCACTCACAAAATTGAGCATCGATTGGTGTTTATTCGCTACACTAGGAACTTTTTTTTTCACAATGATTTGAACAAAAATGCCTTTGTCTTCTTTTGAAGGTGCCGCATTAAATTTGCTGCATGCTCGTCGGTCATATTTAGTTTCCATTCGTGACATTCTGATTTATCAGTGCTTACATTGTACATTGGGCAGAATCGCCTTTTTTTTTGGCAAAAACTCTAACTTTAAAGCTAGAATCTTGAAACTGTGAATTTACGACTCATATTATTTGTGAATTTCGAATTAATTTTTTTGGCGCTGCCACCACGCCTTCCCCGCCGCCCACATAACTATTAAACGGCAGCCTTCCGCTGACCCATGAGTTGAATTTATATATATATACATATACATACCTACATGTATACCCCAATGGTATAGCATAACAGCAGATTTGAGTTTAATTTGAATTTTATTTAACTTGTCCTGCATATATTTTAGTTATAGATTTCTTAGGTTATATTCTCTATTCCAGACATCATGAAGTTTTCATATAATATTCCCTAGACATAAGTCTCATATCTATATATAAGTTTTTTTTACCTTTGAAATATCTTCTATATCTATCTATCTATCTGAAATGATTTGGTAGTTATCTTTTCGTCGGTTCGTCGCCGGTACAACATGAAACCACAAGCATGTATAGTAGTTGAATGATCAGTTAAGAGGTCTAGCAAAGGGGTGGCCAGAAAATTGTTTAATGCGCTACCAAAGGTAGGGTGGGTATAGACTAGGGTATAATTTACATCTTTAATATCCTAACAGCTGATCTGTCATCCTTACGGTCCCCGCCTCAACATGTGTGGTATCTCTAATTATACTCTGTACCGAAGGTACATAGAGTATATTAAGTTTGTGCAAAAGTATGTAACAGGGAGAAGGAATCGTTTCCGACCCTATAAAGTATATATATTCTTGATCAGCATCAACAGTCGATTCGATATAGCCATGTCCGTCTGTCCGTATGTCCGTCCGTCCGTATGAACGAAGAGATCTCAGAGATGGTAAGAGATAGAGGTTTGACGTGTATGGGGCATATATTTCTTATACCTGCAGGCAGATCAAGTTTATTTTCAATTTTTGCCACGCCCCCTCCCGCCCCCGCAATTTGGAAAAAACGTCATATCTCCTACAGTTTTGAAGATAGATCGTTCGTACCTTCTAGAGATACCTTGTAAACAAAATTATTTATCAATTTGCTGAAGGAATAATAAAGATCGGATGAACGATACTCAAGTTATGAGCAAAAAACGGCCTGTAAACACCCACCACCCCCCACCCATCACCACAGCATTCTATTGAACGGCAATCTTAGTGAGTGAGAGAGAGAGAAAGAGAGAGAGAGAGAGTGAAACTTAGAGATGAGCGAGTATAACTCGTGAGCAAATGCGAGCTGCGACGTTAAGGCTACAGAGTATGTTATAGTCGGTCTCGACCGACTTTTTTTCTTGTTTTTTTGTGTAATACCCCAGTTTGATTGTCTTGTAATTTTCCGTTAAGTGCACTTATTATTGTGATAGAGTGTCGTATAGAAGGACGAGGAAAGAACCCACACCCCATCCGGCGAGCAGAGACCGAAGAATACAAGAAGTGCACGACCTCCAACCTCCTCTATACACGAGTAAAAGGAAATTTTATTCTCGCTACGCACACGGTACAACTAACCGGCTGCAACGTGATGATTACGTTCTTTATAGAATCTTGACTGGCTCATTTTTGCACTTGCATAGTATTTCTGAATAGTTTGCAGTTTATGTTTAATAAATAGGTCGTCAAGCTTGTTGCTTCATTGCACAAATTTATCTCACAGGCATGTAATTTATCATTGAGCTCTTTGCTCCAATCTATATTTTTTTTCTACAAATTTTCCTTGACAGAATATGCGGTAACCGTTGACTTCCATAATCAAACAATGTTCATGTTATATACTTTAAGTGCAAGTTAAACGTATAAAAGTGCCCATCCTCTAATCCCGTTTCTATTGCAATGACATAATTCGGTGTTTGCGTTGGTAATTGAAGAACTCTCTTTACGAAGTATCTATGGAGACTAACAACTTCCTCGAAGCAGAAGTAACCCCATACCTGCGCTCCATATGCTTGTAAAAAGTGCAGTAAAAGCTCCATTTCGACTTATGAGATGCTTTTTAAATGACATTCCTGGTGTCAAAGTAACACCTAAGTATTTATACTGGCAAAGTCAGGTCCAACTCTGTGCCCCTTTATATAGCCAGGATTCATTCGCTGCGCGCCTTCCACTTTTTTTAAAAATCATAATTTGAGACATCTCCAGATTCACCTCCATTCCCCACGTTTCACAATAACATTCCAGTCTTGATATCATCTTTTGAAGTGTGGTGACACTATCCGACAATATGACTATATCATCTGCGTATAGGAGAAGCCGTATATTAAGCTCATCTATCCACAGGCCATCTTCAAGGTCCTCGTGTAAGTTGTTCAGGGGTGATAGAAGGCATGCCTGTTTAGCTCCGCTGCTCGTACTAAAGTCTTGAGACATATTCTTTCCGGACCACCCCGCTGCCACGGTATCTTTGTATACAACCTCGATAAAGTTTACAATTTTTGTGGACACACCTAGTTGGTGCAGCAGGTGTAGAGCAAAAGATCTCTCGGTACTTTATCAAAGTCCACAAAAAATGCATAAACTTTTTTTTTTCTCCCCATTTAAGCTTCACTATTGCATTTAGGTTGTATATATTGTCAGTTGTAGAGTAGTTTTGTCGTAATCCGGCCTGAAACTCATTTATTTTGTTGTTTAACTTGATCCATTCCGTCAGCCTTTCGTTTATTATACCCATAAGAATTTTCGCCCTTGCAAAGGTTATTATAATTTTGCCCAGAAATATTCATTTCCGACCCCATAAACCAGTGATGCCCAGCCGTATGCTCTTTGAGTACATTTTGTTATTGTGTAATTGCACCGAAGATAGGAAATTAATGATCGTATACATGCAGGGCGTGACGTATACAAAACGACACACATGCAAACGATTTCGTGTGTGTGCGTCGCGTAGAACAAAAACCGGTTTTGTTCTCATCTTTGATTGGTGTTTGCGCTCGCAAGCAAATTGATCAACAACAATTACATTATTGGTATTGGTGCTCGTCTTTGTGAGTATTGATGAGTGCTCTGTCGTATGCTGCTTTTGGGCATGCCAGCCATAAACTATATATACTCTTAATCAGGGCGACGAGCCGAGTCGATAGAGTTTTGTCCGTTTCGTCGCAAACTAGAACAGAGGAAGATCACCTGCCATAGAAAAGGTGAACCCACTTGACCCACATCTGAAGCAATTCATTTGAGCTGTAGTCGTCACATAGGATAGTTCGAATGCTTACGCTTGCAGCAAGTGGCTTTGTTCGCTAACAGTTCGCTGTCAGTGACCAAATGGAATGAAAAGTGAAATTGAAGCAATTTTATTGTTTTGCCTATGTAAGCAAATGGAAAAGAGGGAACGTATTTGATTTTAATTCAATAATCCGTGTTACATAATAGCACAGCTGCCACAGTTACAATTATAATTGATAAGTAAGCTTCGGTTGATAAGTAAGCTTCGCTCTTCGAATCTGGTTTTTTTTCTTTTTCTTTTTCTTTTTCTTTTTCTTTTTCTTTTTCTTTTTCTTTTTCTTTCTCTTTTTCTTTCTCTTTTTCTTCATTAATCGATTTCTCATGTTCTTTTAACAAGTCTTCGATGAATTTTCTTAATGCACTTTTTTCACTTTTGCCATGATAAGTGCTTGTCACTTTACCGTCCACAAACGCTTTGAAGTGAGGAAAATCATTCACTTCGTATTCTTCACAAAGTTGTTTTGCATTTGTGCAACCAAGTTTTGCAAAACAGATATTTTGGTTCGATCCGAACTCCACGGCGAGTTCTCGCCATAATATTAAGAGTCTTTCAACCTCCTTCATGGTACTGATACCTGGTATAACTTTGCGGAAGAAGACAACAACTAATCCATTAGCTATGATTTGCTTAAAGTTATGTTCTTCACATCTGTTGACTTTGCCAACAGTGCAATTTGTTTGGCTGCCGGCTTGTACTGATTTTGATACCAAAAATAGGGTCAAGATAATCGAAAATAACATTTTAAATTTTGTACGAAAAGTTGTAGAGAGAAAAATAGAAATTTTGATACTAACCGTACGATGAACTAAATTGTATTGAAAACATGTTGGAAAAGCCACTGAAATGTATATACATACTACTGTGATCAAAAATATTTTCAAAATCTTTATCTATTCATCAAATATGTCTTTTACCAAGCACCTAAAACAAAAGCACCTGGCGATAACTTTACTGTAAAAACAATGTAAGCTCGAGTACCAAATACAGGATGTTTGAGGCAACATCAAAAACAATTATGTGCTATGGGGCAGAAGTCTGGGGATATGCCAAATACGAGGACGTCGAAAAACTATTGCGGTATTTCATTAAAAGTGTGTTTTAATCTCCCACAAACCACGAGAGACAGGACTTCCAGAACTATTTCTACAAACTCTAAATAAAATAATAAAACTGCAGGAGAATAGACTGCCCTGTATTGTTGTAAAAACACTTATGGAGGCAAGAACAGAATGTTTCAAAACATGGGAAAGTCTTGCTCGGAACTTTGGAATTAACCTGGATCTGTCGCTGCCCGATACTTGAAGCGTCTCTCAACGTGCCCTGCTGCAAGCAATCGATGAACGAGCTCTGCACTAAGAAGTCAAACTCGCAACACCTATAGCCAACTAAACCATAACTTGAAGGATGTAAGGAAGCTTCTAGGCCGGGGTATATATCTCAGTCGCGCCTAGGGTCTTTTACAAGTAAATTTGTAAGAAGGTCTGAGACACCTGAGGGTTAGGGATCTCGGAACGTAAACTACCGAGTGGTTTTGGTAACAGCAAGGGTATGGGGTCTCACCGGTTTATTCCTGGTTCTGCCGCGTCCGCTCCTGGCCGGGGGCGATCTTCGGACCAGCTTTATAAACTATGGGGAACGGCGCGGAAAGGAATCTTTGACTCTGTCAGACTAGTTACGGGCAAAAGAGCGGAAAGGAATCCACGTCTCTGCTTATCTAACTACGGACGGGAGAGCGGGAAGGAATCCACGTCTCTGCTTGCTTAACTACGGGCGTTAGAGCGGGAAGGGATCCACGTCTCTGTTTATCTAACTTGGTTCAAAAGAGCGGGAAGGGATCCACGACTCTGTTTAACCAACTACGAGCAAAAGAGCGGGAAGGGATCCACGTCTCTGTTTATCTAACTTGGTTCAAAAGAGCGGGAAGGGATCCACGTCTCTGTTTAACCAACTACGAGCAAAAGAGCGGGAAGGGATCCACGTCTTTGTTTGCTTTACTACGGGTTAGTAGAGCGGGAAGCAATCCACGACTCTGGTAAATTAATTGTTAATATCGGAGCGGGAAGGGATCCACGTCTTCAGGGGGGATCAAGGGACCTAAAGGGACAGAAAATTAAACACAGACGACGCCGAATTTTATTTAATCCAATTTATTTTGTTTCTCTGTTCCTTTCGTTCACTTTGCTTATAGGCCTCGCTGCACCGCTGTTCTCCCTTCGTCTTATCTTCTTTCCCTTTACTTACTTCGCCGATTCTTCTTATTTGATCTCTCTACTTTATTCTCCCTTCGTTTACTGTCTCCACGTGTTTCCTATTTCTTGTGCATTTTCTCTAGGTTCATCCGCGCACGTCCGACCTTCTTCGCTGCTCTCAACTGAATTCCTCATTTTTGGCGGTGACGCCCGCTGCCTCGAATTTCCCTGTGGGATGTTTTAGCCCCTCTCTCGCTCGCTACGCGTTATGGCAAAACGATCGCTCTCCCTTAGGGATGGGTTGCTTGCCGCAACAAATGGCCGTTGGGTTTGAATTTAAATTGTTTATTGGCGTTCCTCGCCTGTTTAGTATTGATATTGTGACTATTCAAATGTGACGTAGGGGGACTACTTCACAAGGAAAGCAATGACTTCAAAGACCAATACGACTGCTGGACTATCTCAAAGATGCTGGCATTAATCTATATTCCCCACCGTCAGAATGTAGTTGAATTGTGCAGTCGTGGGAAGACGTGGCCCATTTCTGTGCAACCTGCCCCATATTAAAAGAGCTCCGAATCAATATATGGGGAAAATCCGTGCTTAATGAAATGGAGATGAAAATGGTGAAAAAGGCTGGCGAAATTTCTAATAGATGCAACCCGCTAAACTAAAAAAAAATTCTTTACGAAAACTTTTAAAGTTCTTTCAATCAAATTAAATGTATGTTTCCAATTTTGTATAATTTATTTATGTGTGTTCAAACTTGAACATGATATTCAACTCGGCCCACACGTAGTGTTAATCTCATATTTAAATATGTAGCCTATGTCGCCATGTGTGTCATAAACATATCACCTTATGTAATATTAATAGCCGCAGTGACGAGGATCAGCCCAGCCCAGCAGACACAGCACTTGAAAAGGATCAACCATGGGAACCACTTGAAAAGGGCATCCGATGCAGTTAACATGCATCGTGGAAGGCAATGTGTAGTCCTTCCACGAATGCATTTCTATATTTATACACACGCAGCTCTTTACAAATACTGCCTTAGTTAAGATTAGAAATAAGGGATGATAAATTCTGAATAAAAGGAACTCGCTCAGACTGAGCAGGTTAGTACAATTGAAACCTGCAACAAGCGTGCTCAATAAAAGTGTATAAGTACATACAATAGTTTTCGCTTCTTTTCATCAAAGGCATGGAAACATTAGCATTTACATACTTACATAAAGGCAGGCTATTTAATTTTTTAAGCACCCTCTAGTACGGCCGACCCACGCTGTATCAACGTTCCGTCGACGATTTTGTGACTGTCGTTGACGCTCGACTGACGTATTTTTCAAGGCGATGCCCGCTCAATACGTTAACGGCTCTCCAGGCACGCTAGGTAGACGCAATGCCATGCAGAGAAGCAACTTAAGCGACGCTCGTGCGACCCAATGACATGCATGGGGCGACTTAAGCGACTCTCGTTCGACCCAATGCCATGTATGGGCCGACTTTAGCTACACTCGTTCGACACGCGACAATTTGACAGGCGGCACGACGCATCACCGTACAAAGAGCAACGCTGGGTTGACGAAAATAGAGTGACTGACCCCAGCCGTACTAGAGGGCACTTACATACGAATTAAGTATGTATGTTTGTATATGCATGAGAGAAAAGTCTCGAAGCTTACATATTTATTTATTTATTTATTTAGAGTCGACAAACAAATGCTGTCAACAAAAGTATAAATACGTTACAAACAAATTTTATGAGCTAAGGAAGCCTATCAAAGAAAATCTAATAAAATTACAAAATAAACTAATAACGACTCCGACACGGTGGGGGTATTTTATTTGCCCGTCCGGCCAGCTATGCCCCTATTCACAGCCGATTGTAGTCAGAGACGTTATTAGAGCTAACAAAAACTTTAATAATATAGAGATCGAGAAAAGGGAGAGAGAGAAAAAACCAAAACCTATAGTTATGTAGGAGCAAAGGAAAAAATAAGATAATATAATAAATTAAACTAAAACAGAGATAGAGAGAAAGAGAGAACACTATCTAAAAGAAAACTTTAAAAATAAAAAATGTATACGTAAAACTTAAAACTAAATAACCGGAAAATCTCTGACCCGGTGGGGGAGGATTTTTTAGCCAGTCCGGCAAGCTATGCCCCTACTCACAGCTGGGAGTGGTCAGAGATTTCCCCGGAGATAATTATAGAGAGACGTTTTTAGAGAGAAGAGAGAGAGTTCTGTTGAGAGCAGGTGATTGAGATCATTGTAATACTTACATAAAACCCGAAATCGATTATGCTGGGCATAATCGGTTGTGCATCTAGACAATATAAAAGGAAAATAGTTTCTAGTTGGCCTAGAAGGAACGGAAAAGTTAAGGCGACCTAAAAGTTCGGTAGAGTCTACATCACTAATGATTAGCTTATGAAGAAAAGAAACGCCTAGGACTGTTCTACGATCAGCTAACGAAGGAAGGTTAATAAGCAAGAGTCTACTGGATTACGATGGCAGACGAAGGTTAGGGTCCCAATTTAGTCCACGAAGAGCAAAAAGCAAAAATTGCTTTTGTACTGATTCGATATCGATGCTTTTTGTATTGCGGACACCAGACGGACGAGCAGTATTCAAGTACAGGACGGACTAGAGCAGTGTACAGGAGCTTTGTGGTGTAAGGATCATTAAATTCCTTCGACCAACGTTTAATGAATCCAAGTACACCATTCGCCCTATTAACAATAGAAGAGATATGAGGATTGAAACTCAATTTATATTCTATATATTGGAATTCTTTTCGATATTCTTTAAGCGTATATTAATATATTGCTGCTTGGAAAACGAATTTTCTATAATAAATGCCAAGGCCTCATCAGGTGATAATGGTATTGATTTTTTCAATGAAAGTTGCTCCGATAATTTTGAACTGTCAGGAGAATTGTGAAATATCTCTATCATTTGTCTTCTTAGCAGACATAGCAGCTGCATGAATTAGGAGATTAGTTGAATTTTCTTTTGCAAGTTCCGAAGCCAATTTTCTTTTTTGACGTAAACTTCCTTCGTCATCAGATAGAGGAGGCCGTCCACCTTTATGATCACTATTATCCATTTTTGAATAAAATGTTATTTCTGATGCAAGCCAGATAACATTTTGTTCTTTAAACCGTCGAATATTTCTTTGGGCTTTATTCAGCAGTCTCTTGACTTGTAAAATAAAATTCTTTATTTTTATTTTTATGTCCATCAAAGCATTTTCTGGAAGAGAATTTTGAAGTCTTTCTGCGCAAACCCAGTCGAAAGTAGCGTTCATGTTGCGACGTTTTCCCAACCAAACTTCCAGCAAATCGATACGACGAATAGTATTCTTGCCCACATCTATTGAAATAAATCGAAAAACCGCAAAAATCCGCTTATGTTTTAAACTTTACAAAAACGTATACATAATAACACATACTACCACATAAGTATCTTGCTAGATATGCTCCACGAAACACAACTATATTGAGGTTAGATTCGACAAAATGATGGTTTGTTAATAACATTGAAAACATGACGAAACAAAAGCACATATAATTGAACACATATATAACTCTTTTCTACATACCTGAATGAATATTTTCCATTTTAAAGTATTTCAATTTATCAAACCGTTGAAAAATGCGAGACTCCTAAATATTAACAAATTTTGCAACCAGACTGTGTGCAAACACCGCGTGGCAAACAGCTGACTTTGAAGGGCTGGTGTGAGTCGACGGTTGCATTATAAAATATAATTTAAATATTTTCGAGAAGGAGGGACAATTATTTACTGGAAATAATATTATAACCATAAAAATATTTAAAAAAAATTTGTGGGTTTATGACAAAAAAAAGGCGATTCCACCCAATGTGCATTGTATGTAAATTTCGTATATATTAAATTTGTCGTCATTGCTTCACACCGTCTCAGTCAAAGCTTTTCAAACGTTTCGTTTGACTTGTGTGTTTTCTGTCATTTCTTCGCGTGGCTAGTGTTGCCAATTTAGCTATTTGTCCCACCAAATATCGACTGTCCCATATTGTGGAATCTTAAATTCTCGATCGTTACTTCTTTGCAGAAGAAGATAGCAAATGTTCCATAACCAATGGACTTCTCAAAGGTATCCTTATCCTATCCTAAAACTTAACAGAGAATAATTAAAAATATCTAAAACATGTCAAATAATTAGCTAGAATTGCAGGCTCCGGCAAAACTGTATAGATTCCGGCTTTCGAGCTTACAAAATAGCCATATCTGGTGGGAATAATAACTAAATTGGCAACACTGCATGTGGCACACACTTCTGTTTGTATTCGGCTGACTTGTTTCTGCATTAGCATGCACCGGGTTGGTTAGATTGGCGCATATGTATATGTATAAAATGAAAAATAAAACGTTCAAAAGTGGCTTTGTTCTTTAACAGTTCGCTGTTGGTGACCAAATGGAATGAAACGTAAAATTGAAGCAATTTTATTGTTTTGCCCATGTCAGCAAATGGAAGGGAGGGAACGTATTTGATTTCGATTCAATAATCCGTGTTACATAATAGCACAGCTGCCACAGTTGCAATTATAATTGATAAGTAAGCTTCGGTTGATAAGTAAGCTTCGCTCTTCTTCGACTCTTTTTTTTCAGTATTCTTCGATGCTTCACTTTTTTTTATCAAGTCTTCGATGAATTTTCTTACTGTAATTTTATCATTTTCGCCATGATAAGTGCTTATCAATTTACCGTCCACAAACCCCTTGACGTGAGGCGTTTCCCCCACATTGTATTCTTCACACCATTTTTGTTTGAAGCAAAAATAGTGTGCTAAACATATATTTTGGTTCGATCCGAACTCCACGGCTAGTGAGTCCCATATTTTGTGGAATCTTAAATTCTCGATCGTCGCTTCTTTGCAGAAGAAGATAGCAAATGTTCCATAAGATATGGATTTCTCAAAGGTATCCTTATCAAGGTGTTTGACATAACCAAACTCGCAATTTGGTTTGACGGCCTGTTCTGATTTAGATACCAAAAATATGGTCAAGATAATTAAAAATAACATTTTAAATTTTGTGCGAAAAGTTGTATAGACAAAAATAGAAATTTTGATACTAACTGTACGATGAAGTAAATTGTATTGAAAACATGTTGGAAAAGCCACTGAAATATATATACATACTACTGTGATCAAAGATATTTTCAAAATCTTTATTTATCTATTGATCCCCTAGTAAAGTAATCTCCTTCCGCTGTAATACGCTTATGCCCAAAGATAAGTAAAGCCGAAAAGGACCACTGCAAGAATCAGGCCAAGACACAGTGGTCGGACTTGTATGGAAGTATGCGACAAAATTAGTTATACGTGTCTTTAACAATAGTATAATACTATTTTGAAAAAATTGGGCGTGGTCATACGCCCATACCACCCATTTACATATATTTATATACCTATAGTTTGAATAAAATATCTTTTCTTAAAATACTTCTAAACACAAAATTTATTAACAAAAATTAGAAAGAAAATATGTATATGGGGTTTAGTGACCGGTTTTTGATTTTAGTCAATGTTACAACTGGCTAGCTCAAGGTCGTTTTGGTTCATTATAAGCCTTTGGTTATTCTCGAAACAGCGACGGACATACCCAATTGCTATTCCAAAATGTTGTAATTAATATCTGTTGGTTTGTGTTGGTTATAAAAAGGCTTATAATCAACCAAAAAGACCTTGAGCTAGCCAGTTGTAACATAGAAAGAAAATATTTAAATGCATTTTAAAAACAAAATAATTTATTAATCCTCAAATAATTCAAAAACAAACTCTTTCAATAAAGTTTTTTTTTTGCAAGGTAATTTTCTTAATCCACTTATGAGAGGATCTGAACTTAGTAGTAATCTATTTAGAAGGTCTGAGTTAGTTGCGGATCGCGAGATCTTTCTAGTATGTTGAAATCTGTATTTTTTAATATCTTTATTTTAAGCCTCTGCAGCTTCCGCAGAGAGTTCTTCAATCGATACTGATGCTCTGTTAATAACCTCAGGACCGTGTATTAATATTTTATGCACCGAAGCTGGCATGTAATACCATGAATAAGTTTCCACAAGTCTTCTTGCTGTCTCCAGCGCATAATCTCAAAATTTGTCTACATTTATTTTGTAGCCAGAATTTAAGGCCTGCAAAACGGTGGCGCATCTGTTAATTAAGTTTTTGTCAATACCTGTAATTTTTGCAGCCAGTCCAGGATATTTAAAAAATTTACGAGCTGGGTTTCCGTCGTTCGATGTACCACTACCGCCAAACTTTGGTCTGTCTACTATAAGTCCCATTTTCTTTCGAAACTCAATTTGTAGCTTTCGTTTCCGTATCAATAGATTTTTTTTATGTATTGAAGATCTGATTTGCCACAACTTTATCTCCAAGCGATAGGATATATGAAGAAAATGGATGCATGTAGAGGGTATAAGCCAAATTCATACCGACATTCGTGAACTTTTTTTCCAGACAGTTATCTATATTATTCATTTCTGTCGGCTTCGCTTCGCATATACATATAACACTTCGTTGAAGACGTTCCACTCAATGCATTGCAAACTTTACCGTCCACCATTGTGAGTTAAAGACTGTGCTCTATGCTGATTTTATTTGGATTAAAAATTTCTGTGTGCCGTAAGACAAGTATTTTTTGTTTTATATACATCTCCTCTGCAATGGACAACTGGGTCGATTGCTTTTTAAATTGAAACCTTATTGGTCTACAAAAGCGGGTCGATGATGGCCTTGGGTTTTTCCAAACAATTATCGGACTCTGCGACTTAGTTATAAGTTGTAAAGGCACATAAGAAGTGACAAATAAAGAATTGTCTTCCAAATTATTATTGGCAAACTTTTGCTTATATTCAGAGTGTCCAGTGCTGCCGTCGAAGCCCCATTTTCCAATTAAGGTCAGAGTGTTGACAGAATCATCCTTAATTTGATTAATAACATCCATCTGAAGATTCACAATACGTGATGCTGTATTTTTGTAGATCAACTTCAGCGAGTGATTCGTTTACACCAGAGATGGGCGCGTCGCGACGTTCACAATGCACACGAGGCAGCGCTGCCTTCGTGTGCATTGTGAACGTCGCGACGCGCACATCTCTGGTTTACACTAATGTTACTTGGATAACTGTGTGTTTTAGCTTGCAGAACATTATCGTAACTGGGTAATAAATTAAATGAAATGCTTGTGTTAACAAAACGTCGAATCAGTTAATATTGGTTTTTTGTTAAATTTGCATCCATCATTAGGGCAACAACTTCATTAACATTTGCTTCAGTTAAAGTTTGATTTGCCTTTTGGGAGGCATTCCGTAAAGCGTTTGCACAGGACTCTTCTATTTCAGCAATTTTGGCTATTCGTCGTTGCTTTGTTCTTGTTGAAGACTCGGTAAAATCGGATTTGGGACGCCCACGACCATTAGATGCATTTGACTTTTTAGCTTTTTCAGTCAGTGTGAAGGAGAGCTTCATATCAAGCCAGTCCGAATGCTTCTCCAGAACATTCAATTTGGTACGATTGCACTTTGGCCAACGGACGGACAATTTTTGGCAGACGGCAAAGACACAATTCTTTAACTCTTCTGGATCTGCAATGTAGCCTTCTTTTTCCAGCTCCAGCTTAATCGAATCAACGATATGACGACCACTTTCAGCATTAGTGACATTTAGAGCCAACCACTTTTGAAAAATTAAGTTGTACGAAATGCTGCATTGAAAATAATTGCCTGTTGCCAATACAAATAAACCAAAATTAGCATTAGTAATAATAAATAAAACGCAAACGAATTTGACATGGAAAGCACAATCAACAAAACACAAATACCTGCTGCACTCGGATCAGAACATTATGACGCTGCTCAGATGATTCCGGGCAGCTGATTCTTTTTTTTATATTAATCTATTATTATTAACAATTAATAATAATAAACATAAACATCGGAATCGATCGACATCACAACTAAAAGCTTAAGGGAAAGTACAAACAGTAAACGAAATATACGATATACCACATTAAACGATGTGTTAAATAATTCAAATCATAGTTAATACCTGTTCGAATGATATCCATATCATTAAGAAGCTATTGGACCTTTAATTTGATCATTTGATTTCTTTTAACTTTATTGTCACTTTGAAACAAAACACAACGCACTGAAATGCCTAGCACGAGGTCTAACTTTAAGGGATTTTTTCACAGAGAGTGAATGGTCACACTAAAAAAACCGTGTTTCAAAAAGATAATTTATTTATGATATGATCGACATTCTTCAAAGTGTAAAATTTTGATTTCTGTTTTTTTATTTTTGTCGTATGGGAGCAACCACTGTGCAAGTGCTGTATTGCGGCACAAGACTTCCTTCTGCCCACAGCTTAGTCATCCACCAACCAACCTACCTAACAGCACAATTAGCGATAAGTTTGGAAATGGTTTTGAATTTTCATAGTGTTTGATTTCTATTAGAAGATGGGCGAAAGCATCTTACAAGCGAATAACAAATTGCAAAACTTTTGCGTACCCAAACCCAAAATCACACTCCACAACCGGTAGACGAGTACTTCGATATCTTCTATAAGTTCCATAAGCCTATAAGTTTTTCTATTGAATAACAATAACAACAAAGTCATTTGGAGAGGAAGTCAAAGAAGGCTTGGATAAATCTGTTGATGCACTTTGCCATCAAAAGGAAGATTGGATTAGCGGAGGAAACTGCACTGTCATTCTTATACGGGAAGCAATCATCAATGGGCTGTATCGTACACGACTTCGACTCAGGCCAGGCAGTCCAGGACATCTTTTCATATATTACTTTCATGCATTGCAACGATTTAATTATATCATCCGAGAGCAAGTCCTCGCAGTTCACCCGACAACAATTGTGCGATTTGGGTCCGTTCGTTGACTGGCACCAGTATAGATCACTTATCTGAAAGAGGCCATAATGTCTGGAGCCGTCCTCACTGGCTTCGCTAAGTGCATTCGTGCGAAACGAGCTCAGTTTCTCGACCAGGCACACAAATATACTACAATGTTCTTTGGGAACACCAAAGGCAAACATCTCCTTGCTTAGCGAACAGCGATCCATGATACGACCCATAATGCTGGTTGAGGTGAGCACTAGCAGAACGCTGACTATAATTACTTTCATCTCGAGACAGATAATGACAACTGTTGGATGGGAAATGCTAAAGCTAGCCGTATTTATACTTGTGTTGCAAGATAATGCATTTAAGAGATTTGTTAACATAAGTGATTCATAGTAAAAACCAACAATGATAAGATTGGAAATGGAACGAAAACAATGTAAAGAGCACAGCTAGTGCCCGGAGATGATAATGTTTATTAGGTACAGGTATACAGTGCTAATAAACATCGTCGTCTCCAGTCGCAACTGATTCAGTACGCTCTGGTGTGCCTCAAGAAAGTGTCCTTGGACCACGGCGGCTCGGAGTACCTTCAAATCATCATTTTGGCTCTCAAGTGAAACGCAGCGCTTATATATTTTTAGTTTTCATCTCCTCACCTCCATTATTAGCTGATCCGCATTGGGCTCATTTTAGACCTCCACTGAGGAGGTGTAATAATATTTGGTATTTCTTATTATATACGAGATTACACTATTAAGCAATAGGTATTTTTGTGTGGAAAATTAAAAAGTAATAAAAATTGTAACCTTAATTGAAGTCAACAAGTCTTTTACATGGTGTCAGAAGTGAAAGCATAAAATGGGTGATGCACGGAAAGAGCTAATAGCCAATTTCCACATACGCGCGTTCTGTCATCGATTGCACGATTTTTCGATAAATCCCTAGAGGTGTTTCTACTGCGTTCAGCATCCACATCCGCATCCACAACAGCTGATCTGGTCTGTTTGTTTACCTTTTTCAATCAATCAAAATGAATTTCAGAGACATTGTTTTGCTAAATGCAATTGAATAACAACAATTGCAGATAATGCAGTTGAATAAAAATGTTTTGCAAGTAATGAACGAGTGTGCTGTGACCAGCGTTGCGTACGAGGAGTCTCACCCACGTAGCATTTGGGCGTTTGTCACAAGCCATTTAACTAGTATTCCAGCTCTAAATCATTTATTTATTTCCTAGAGTCGATATGGTTCCTTTTGGGAGACCGACGTGCCTAAAAATACAGACGCATTTTTCAAGGAATGTTTTCGTGTGGAGAGGCAAACATTTCAGGTTTTAGTCCAACTTCTGCCTGGGCTGGCAAAGCAAGACACTCCTTTTCGGCTTGCAATCCCACTGAACAAGCGAATCGCCGTTGCTCTTTACACGCTTGGTTCATCAGCGGAATATCGAACGATTGGGAGACTATTTGGTATATCCAAATCAATGGTTTGCAAAATACTGATCGAGCTCTGCAACGGGGTGATATCCCAAATGGCTACCGAGTATCTGCCACCGAACTTCTTGACCGATGAAAAGGTGAAAGAGTGCGTCAAAGGTTTGGAAAAGCTCGGATTTCCTCAGTGTTTTGGAGCAATGGGTAAACTGATGTTATTATATCTAATAAATATACAAATTTTAACCTTAGTAAATTCGTTTCAGATGGATGTCCCATTGAAGTACGGCCAAATGCAAAAGATGCAGTGGACTATCACAACTACAAAGGGTGGTGCTCAACGGTGCTGTTTGCACTGGTCGACTACCGGTAAGATATCGTTTATGTGTGTGTCTTTCAAAAAACTCAAAATACAAATTGCCTTTGCAGTTGTAGATTTTTATACATAAACGTCGGGTGTCCTGGACGTTGCCATGACTCTCAGATATACTCTAAGAGCCAACTCAAGGATGTGTTGGAAGGGACATCTCTGTTCAAGGAAAATGCCATAACTATATGTGGCACTGAGATTCCAGTTGTGGTCCTTGGAGATTCTGCCTTTAGATTCTCCAGCACTGTAATGAAGCCGTATCCGTTTTCAGTGGACCAACCAGCAGAACAGCGTGCTTTTAATTACCATTTGTCAAAGTCAAGGCGCGTTGTAGAGAACGCATTTGGCCACTTAAAAGCGCGTTTTCGGCGTATTGGTAAAGGTCTCGACAACCACATTTTGGAAACTACAAATATAATTATATGCTGTTGTATCCTTCATAATTTTTTAAACGAGTTTAACAGTGTCATGAACGAGAAATGGGAGTCGGATGCTGGTGAAGAAAAACAGCAGCCAGAAAATATTGTGTGGCTTGGCAACAACAACGCAGAAGCTGAAGCTATTCGACGCTCCCTTGGCACATATTTCGCAATGAAATAGATATAATAATATATATTGTACATACATTTTTAATATTTATATTCACTATTTTATTTCAAAATTAAATTTCATTTTTCACAGATAGTTGCTTAATAATTATTGGAACACATTCATTTACATATTGGATCACACACAAGTCTTTTTGTTACCTAACTACTATTTACTTGCTAATTTGATTTTAATTTATTTCATTATTAGCTTCTGTTTTTAAAGATGTCCAACAGCTCCGTATGGAACGACTTTATTTCGTCGTTGGCCGCCTTAATGTCTTCAGCCACCGAAGTCATTATTTTCAGCTTCTTCTCCTCAATTTCGAGAATCCGCTCTAGTTTGTCCGAGCGCTTCCATTTGGACTGTGACGTCGACGGTTCGTCAAATTCATCCTGGCCCATCGAGGTGCCAGCAGAAGTTAAATCTGAAATATATATATATAATATAATAGAATGGACAAAGTTGTACTACCGGTTTTTAGGTATCTTACCAAAACTTCGACCATCACGCTCTTGATGTTGACAGCCTTTGAGGTAGCCAAAATTGATTGCACTTTTAAGAAATGCTGCCAAGTTGAGGGTGTTCCGCCAGATGGCCCCATTTTGGCTTGCTCCTTTCTATAGCGGAAATGTATGACATTAGGCGTGTTCAGCAGAATAATTGCAACACCTGCGGTGATGAGGCCATATGTGCAGTCACAGCGAACATTGGAGGCAGTCTTGGAAAAGTGTGATCAGCACTGCTTGCCACAAAGAAATGGGGCTATGGAATCTTTCAAGTTCAATAACATGATACAGAAGGAAAATCAAACATTTAATGAATTCTTGACAAAATTGCGTATGCAGCTGGTCTACCATATGAAGACAGAATGCTGCGGGATCGTGTTATTACGGGAGTATTTGATAGAAAACTTCAGTTAAAATTGCTGGACGGCAGAGATGAAACGTTGGCAAGGATGGTGAATGTATGCAAAATATTTGAATCGGCAAATTTTAACAAGAAAATTTTGGAGTCAAAGAAGCACGTGGGTGCTGCTGTTGCGTTGCTGGGTCAAGGGGATTCGAAAGTAGCTAATACCAACAACAGACGACGCTTTTGCTTTAACTGTGGAGACGATTGGAACCAACAGCACAAGGAAAACTGTTCGGCAAGTGTGGGAGAAAGGGTCATTTCCAAAAAATGAGCCGGCGTAAGAACAAAACGGAGACAAAGTCAAATTGGAAACGACAGGTGGAGTGGCTCTCCTGCTCTATGCCAACAGGTAAAGTAGACAAAACTAATGATAATCGGCAACTTATAGGGACAATTGATATTTTTAGAATAAATTCAATTGGACTAAGGAGTATAAAATTGGAAATAAGATAGTTAAGTTTAAAATGGACAATGGTTCTGATGTGAATTGCATTCCTTTGAAAATAGTTCAGAACATCTGAACATGAAAATATGTAATGAAAGAAATGAATTTGAAGTATACGACTATAATAATAACCGAGTTACAATCCATGGAATAATTAAGTTCGATTTGCTAGACATAAAAAGAAAAAAGAACAGAAAAGCTAATTTTGTTGTTGTTGATAATGACCGTGAACCAATACTTGGTCGTAGTGCGTGCTCTGAATTTGGTTTGATTAGAAGAGGGGATGTTGATTCAATTAATGTTATACAAAATGAAAATGAATTTGTGAAGAAGAATATGGATGTATTTAGTGGAATTGGAAAACTGCCTAGTAAAGTTTCTATTCCCTTGCAGTCAGATGCAAGGCCGGTAGTACATTATAAGAAAAGATTTCCGCAGAGTGTTATTTCAAAACAAGAAGGAAAGTCGTTCAAGCCCGACTATAACACACTCGCATTTGCTCAGGAGTCAAACCGCCAGTTAACACCCCGCGCACAACGCGGTGCGCTCTCTAAATTTCTCTCTCTTTCTCTCTCGCACTAAGATTGCCTGTGTTGAATGGTTAAGGTATGTTGCTGTGGTTATTGGTGGGGGGGTAGGTGGTGTTAACTGGCCGTATTTTGCCCATAACTTGAGTATCGTTCATCCGATCTTTATCATTCCTTCAGCAAATCGATAAATAATTTTGTTTACAAGGTATCTCTAGAAGGAACTCTTCAAAACTGTAGGAGATATGAAGCTTTTTCCAAATTGCGGGGGCGGGAGGGGGCGTGGCAAAAATTGAAAATAAACTTGATCTGCCTGCAAGTATAAGAATATATGTCCCATACATGTCAAACCTCTATCTCTTACCATCTCTGAAATCTCTTCGTTCATACGGACGGACAGACAGACAGACGGACAGACGAACATGGCTATATCGACTCGGCTGTTGATGCTGATCAAGAATATATATACTTTATAGGGTCGGAAACGATTCCTTCTCCCTGTTACATACTTTTGCACAAACTTAATATACTCTATGTACCTTCGGTACAGAGTATAAAAAACTGCTAAGGAATTTTTTCGCGTGGCCGTTTCAAATTCGGTTTCTACCAATCGCGAAAAATGCTTACGTTTGCCACTACGTTTTGTTCAAGTGCTGTTAAGTGCTTAAAGTGCTGTTAACGCCTCTTTTTTGCCGTGACGTGAACAAAAAAAAACAGCTAAAAAAGATTCCAGCAGAGAGGGTCGTCTAATGGCATTTTCAAGAGCGGACAAGGTGAATCTGATAAACGCCGTGAAAGTGAAAAGCGAGGTTTGGGAATTGGCGAACAAGATGCACTCGGATTCCAACGCAGTCAACGCGGCCTGGATGTGTATCAGTGAAGAGCTTGGCAAAAGCGGTAAGTTATGCAGCTACATATTGAAATGTTCATTTTAATGAAATATATTTATTGAAAGTGATGGAATGCAAGGGGATGCATGGACAGCAACCGGTACCACACCAAAATTTCGTCTGCAAAGCGCTTTAAGTCGGGTTGCGCAGGTTGCTCTCCATTGGATTCACCTTCTTTACTAAAATCCAGTGCCGTTGATTGGGAGTTTGCGGGCGCAATGTCCTTTCTGCCGAACACATAAACAATGCGGAAGTAAGTTGTTTAAATAAACTTAAATAAATTACACACTTATGTCTTATTCAGCAGAACTCTTTCTTCGGAACACGATCCAAGTGAGCTGAGCATACCCGTCTCGAATTGCGACTTATCACTCTCAGATTCGATGGCTGAGGATGTCTTCATCTTTGATGATGATGTGGTTGCTGGAACGTCTCTCTCGAATGATTTCTGAGGTTCAAACGGAGTCGGTATACCAATATGTAAGTTACACACATTTTCTGACAAAGTTTACTTCGTTTCAGAAAAAAGGACGCACGCCGAAAAAGAATGTCGGCCAAACCACACCAGTGGCTGAGAGGATGTCGCATGCCATCGAGAGCTTGGTGTCCCAAACCAACCGCATGGCTGAGCGTCAATCCATGCTGAAGGAACAAAAGCACTTTGAAATGCTGATCTTTTGGGACACCATTTTAGCAAAAATGTCGGAAGAGACAATCACCGATGTACAATCGGAGGTCACTGCGTTAATTTTGCAGATTAATTTTGCATAATTTGTATTTTTGTGAAACTTCTCCACATCTGTTTCAAGGCACTTACTAATTTTTGATTTAAGAAATGAGACCTCAAGACATAATGGAATAATGGTCAATTACTCAGCCATACTCGACGTCACAACGGAGTGACACAACGCAACGAACAAAAAATTTGTTATTCTTTTTATAAAATAAACATATATAAATATTTACTTCACTTTAATTTATTTTGGATTTGTAAATGAATAGGTTATTTTTTACAGCGCCAAATATATATATCGATAGAAAAAAAGTGTGTTATCGTGTTATTAACATAGGCTTAACAGACTCTGTTAAGAATCTACGGAATATCAAGTTTTTCACAAGAAATTTTTTGGCGACCCGTGGATACCGCCCTTTAACATACATTTATTTTCCGCGGCCCTGAGAACAGGCCTCTAAAAAGAGCCTCACCAGTTGTAAATCTTTTGGTACAAACGTTTAATAGTGTTGTTAGAAAACGCACTTCTCACTTTATTCCTTTAGATGCACGTATAGTTTCCACAATTGACTTGATTTGTTGAATGTAAATTTCTACAATCTGAGAGCATTCGCATGGCGCGTACTGTTACATGGTAAAAATCTAATTGGACAGACGCTTCAAATAATTAGTCGATCTGGCATTGCTATCAAGCAAGTGTTGCCAGTTGGGTCCGTCGAATATGGCCAAACCTGTAGAAGACACGGTAAGCGATACAGATTTTGATGAAGATTCCAGGAAACACTTAAACACTTACTTATAATTTAAGAAGCAGAAAGTAAAGGAAAACCAAAGGTCAGAAGAATCAGGTGATGAGGTCACGACGGCCGAGTAGTGTATGTATGTACATTGTACAGCTTTGTAAAGAAGGTACAAAAATAATTTAATTACTAGAATATTTTTCAAAATACACCACAAAGACAAAAATTAAGAACATATAAGAGTGTCAAAAAAGTCTTGCGGTATTTCCGAAAGCTTGTCTTTGCAAGCGCGTAGTTCTAGTTGTATTCGTCGCATCGGTTCACGCTAGAGCTTTTTGGAAAGCTCTTTTCACGCGCTAACACGTGTTTGATTTATTATTGTTTGTTTTTAGTCGTTCGTGAGTTATAGCGTCGCAAACATGGAGCAAAATAAAGAGAAAATACGGCATATTTTACAGTACTACTACGATAAAGGCAAAAATGCATCTCATGCTGCCAATAAAATTTGTGCAGTTTATGGACCCGATACAGTTTCCATTTCCACCGCACAACTATGGTTTCAACGTTTTCGTTCTGGTACAGAGGTGATCGAAGATGCGCCACGGTCCGGAAGGCCTGTCGTCGAAAATTGCGATAAAATCGCTGAATTGATCGAAAGAGACCGGCATAGTAGCAGCCGTAGCATCGGCCAAGAGCTGGGCATGAGTCATCAAACCGTTATATACCATTTGAAGAAGCTTGGATTCAAAAAGAAGCTCGATGTATGGGTGCCACACGACTTGACGCCAAAAAACATTTTTGCCCGTATGGATGCATGCAAATCGCTTCTGAATCGCAACAAAATCGACCTGTTTTTGAAGCGGATGGTGACTGGCGATGAAAAGTGGGTCACTTACAACAACGTGAAGCGCAAACGGTCGTGGTCGAAAAGCGGTGAAGCTGCCCAGACGGTGGCCAAGCCTGGATTGACGGCCAGAAAGGTTCTTCTGTGTGCTTGGTGGGATTGGCAGGGAATCATCCACTATGAGCTGCTCCCCTATGGCCAAACGCTCAATTCGGACCTGTACTGCCAACAACTGGACCGCTTGAATGCAGCACTCATGCAGAAGAGGCCATCTTTGATCAACAGATGCCGAATTGTCTTCCATCAGGACACCGACAGGCCACACACATCTTTGGTGACGCGCCAGAAGCTCCGGGAGCTCGGATGCGAGGTTCTTTTGCATCCACCGTATAGTCCGGATCTCGCACCAAGTGATTACCACCTATTTCTGTCCATGGCGAACGAGCTTGGTAGTCGGAAGTTGGCCACAAGAGAGTCCTGTGAAAATTGGCTCTCCGAGTTATTTGCCAATAGGGAAGCGAGCTTCTATAAGAGGGGCATTATGAAGTTGGCATCTCGTTGGGAACTCGTCATCGAACAAAACGGCGCATATTTGACTTAAATCGCATTATTATAACCAATTTTATGATCAATTGAAAATTCAATAAAAATACCGAAAGACTTTTTTGACAACCTTATATCATCATCAGGAGGAACTAGAAACACCATAGAAAATGGCAATTAATAGAAAGTAAAGCGAAGAATCAACAAGTGACAGAAACTACATAGAAAAAGGAGAAGAACACATAAGGCGTAGCAAGAAACACCATAAAAAATGCATTAGTAGTTTTATATTCTTCACCTGCATACAATACAAGGAGCAGGACCAGGCAATTTATGGAGCTACAGAACGAAGAATCTTCAATGCAAGTGACACAAGCTACAGTGGCGACTGCTTTAGCAGTGGACAACTCGATCCTTACAACTCCCAAGTTGTCAGAAAGAGTGAGAAGAATACGAAGAACTCGAAATACTCCAGTAGCTGCTAGATTCATAGCCCGAAGACTGGAAACTGTTACGTAACTGGTACCCATCATTATAAATCCTAATATCGATGATGATTCCAACGAACGTGAGGAGGATAGTTCCTCTTCGGACTCGAATGAAATGACGATAGTTCCTCGTCAACTCCAAGGAACAAGACATCGTCTCTGATATTATATATAATTATATAAATATATTTTTTTAAGGTGAAGATACAGAAGAAGAATCAAGATGAATATTTTTATAACCATTGAGGAGATGCGGTTGAATCCAAAAAAAAGGACTTTTTATGGCGGTGCTAATTCTTGGAGTGGCTCTATCGATCATGTACATTCGCACTTGGATATATCCGGAATATGGGCAGAAAAACATGGTTGGGAAGCTTAAACGGGTTCATCTTAAGTTGAAGTTTTAAGAAATAACCTACCAAAGATGAATCCCAAGCTAATAAATGTTCATGAGTATTATGACTCAAATCAGTGATTAGGGGCGAGAACCCTGGAGTAAATTTAAGAAAAGGCAGTAAAAATTCAGAGATTTACAATGTATTAGAGAGCATACACCAAGTAATAATAAAAAAAAACGCAAGTTAATTCAAAAAGGAAAAAAAAAAGTAAAGAATAATAGCGGAGATTAAGTGGTTATAAGAAAGAAAGAAGCAATTTAGGAGTGGCCAGAAGATTAATACTGAAAGGACCATTACCGAAGTGACAGAAGCAACAGTGGACAACTCGATCCGTACAGCTCCCAAGTTGTCGGAAGGAAGTTGAAGAATACGTAGAACTCCAGCAGCTGCTAGATTCATAGCCCGAAGACTGGAAGCCGTTTTAGACATCGAAATAGACGATAATTTTAGTCCTTTCTATTTAATAATAATAAAATAATTAAAAATAAAGAAAAATAATAAAAATCAACAATTTAGTTGTTTTTGGCTTATGGCTGGCTAATCTACAGCACGCTTTAAGCACCAATCGACAACTGAATTCTCTGGACTGCGAGGCGTTCCTTTATAGCGGCCGCTCGGTTTTAGCTCACGCAATGCCGAGCCAATGTGTGCCTAACGCGTTCGCTCAATTTGCTCGATACGTTCCCGATAACTAGCTTAGCTATCGATAGCTATCGATGTTTGGCGTAAGGCGCCCAATTTGAACTAAGTGTCTGTAACCTTTTTCAATCTGAACTGCTGGTTGTTCGCGTCACAAAATTTAAATGTGTTTCCGCTTTCAAACAGACATTTCAGTTAGTGTTGGGTTGTTCATGAGTGTGAATCGTTCACTAAAATGAACAAGTGAACATGTTCTTCTTCAATTGTTCATTTTGGTTTAGTGTGTCTTGTTCAACGAGAGTTGTTTAGTGTCTCTTGCTTAGTGAGTTGTTCTGTGAGCTGTTTTTCTACTTGTTAAGTCTCTCTTGCTCAGTAAGTTGTTGAACAAATGATATCTTCAGACTCTACTTTGCTCAGTGAGTTATTCTGTGTGCTGTTCAGTGATGTATTCAGTCTCTCAGACCTCACAAGCACCATTTGTCCAACAGAACAAAAACCACAAGAACTCTGCCCTTAAGCTTAGTACTCAGATAAACTAAATCGATTCCGACGGGTATCAACTTCATATAAAAAAAAGGGCATCGGAAAGCTTTCAAAAAATTCCGACAGGCCTCTAACGCTCGGTCGAACTCAGACAAACTAAATTTTCCGTTCCTGAGCGTCGGGAAGCTAATGCGCCGCTAACTTTTTTTTTTTTTTTTTTTAGCTTTTTTAGTATTTATTGAATCTTCTCTTAATGAGACTAACAATAATTTTTCAAATCTTAATCTAGAAACTATTGTACAACCATCTCCTATTGGAGCTGGTTTATGTTCTGCGG
>JBAMBO010002287.1:0-19974 GCA_037044535.1 Lordiphosa magnipectinata | reverse complement strand
GGGACACTACAAAACAATTTACCAATTACAATTTAACATAGATTCAATCAAAACAAAACAAAAAAGGAGATTTTTTACATACATTATTTTACACGTCTGCTCCGTTCGGCGTGGAGTTGGATACTGATCTATTATTTGTCAGTAAGTGTCTGTATAGGTGAGCACAGTTTTCTGTGTCCGTCTTGTAGTTAAGTCTCTTGTCTGTTGGTGTGTCAATTATATGTAGCATCTCTATAGTGAAACGTTTGCTGTAGTGGTTTTCTTGCTGCAGGATTGTTGTTACTTCAAAATTCGGCGAGTGTCCGCTATCCATACAGTGTGTCGCGAGCGCCGTTTTTTGTATGGTTGATTGATGTCTGAGTTTGTAGTCCGATCTATGTTGGGATATTCTTGTTTTTAATTTAGATTTTGTTGTACCAATATACAATTTGTTGCAACTGTTATCTGCATTTCCATTGCATGGTATCTTGTAGATCACATTACTCCTGTCGGCTGTGGCTATTTTGGACTTCGTCTTATTGAAGAAGTTTCTCATTGTGCTATTGGGTTTGTGGGCTGTGTATGTCATGTTTGTTGAAGCAGTCTGAATGGGCGAACCGTTCAGAAAGCTAAGGGACATATGTTAGAGACTTATAAATTCTGGGTTGTTGTTTTCTTTTGGAAATTGGTTGGAGCTCGTACAAACGATACGAGACAAGGAACTACAAGAAACAGCGCGAACCAGATTCTCTTTGCTGGTGAAAGATGCCAAATCTAAGAATACACAGAACACAAGGGATCGGGCCACACTGGACACGGTGGAACAGACACGCAAATTTCTGAGGAAAAATTACAATATCTTAATCTTAACTTCTGACAAAGGAAACAAAACGGTTGCACTTGAGAAAGATGAGTATAGGACGAAAATGATAGACATTTTAGGGGACATGTGCACATATAGAAAATTAAGACAGGATCCGACAACAAGACTACAGACTAAAAATAACAATTTGGTGGACAAACTGTTTAAACTGGAGCTTATTTCAAAGGCCGAAAGGAATAAACTCATGACAAGTACTGCGCTACCACCTAGAATATACGGACTCCCAAAAATCCACAAGGAAGGAACTCCACTACGACCAATTTGCTCGTCCGTCGGGGCACCGTCGCATGGCCTCTGCAGATTCATAATCAAAATTTTGAAGAATCTTACGGTGGACTCAACATACAACGTCAAAAATTCGATTGAGTTCAAACAACGAACGAACAACACGTATATATGCGACGATGAGAGACTAATTTCATTTGATGTAGTCTCTTTATTCCCGAGCATACCTGTAGAACTAGCGTTGGAGACTATTGGACAAAAATGGACTAAGATACAAGAGTATACGAAAATTCCCAAACAACTTTTTATGGAAATCTTAAGATTCTGCATTGTAGAAAATAGATTCTTTAAATTTGAGGACGATATATATACACAGCTAAAAGGCATGCCAATGGGATCCCCAGCATCCCCAGTTATAGCGGACATCGTGATGGAGGAACTCCTTGACAGCACAGTCATAAAACTAAAGCACCCTCCAAGATTGCTTACAAAATATGTAGACGATCTTTTTGCCATCACCAAAGAAGAAGAGATACAAAACACACTTGACGCACTAAACTCATTTCACAGGAATTTAAATTTCACCATGGAATTGGAGACGGATGGCAAACTAGCATATTTAGACTCCACAATTAACAGACAGGGAAATCAACTTAAGCTAAGGTGGTACAAGAAGCCATCAGCATCAGGCAGAATCATCAACTACCATTCCAAGCACCCGAGAAATATGGTAATAAATACAGCAAGGGGTTGTATACAACGGATGATGAAAATTAGTGACGAAATATATCATAAGGAGACCATTTCAGAGATTAAACAAATTTTGAAAGACAATGACTTCCCAACAAAAATTATCAAATCCCTGATTGAGAAGAACGGCCAACCAATTTCCAAAAGAAAACAACAACCCAGAATTTATAAGTCTCTAACATATGTCCCTAAGCTTTCTGAACGGTTCGCCCATTCAGACTGCTTCAACAAACATGACATACAACTAGCCCACAAACCCAATAGCACAATGAGAAACTTCTTCAATAAGACGAAGTCCAAAATAGCCACAGCCGACAGGAGTAATGTGATCTACAAGATACCATGCAATGGAAATGCAGATAACAGTTGCAACAAATTGTAAATTGGTACAACAAAATCTAAATTAAAAACAAGAATATCCCAACATAGATCGGACTACAAACTCAGACATCAATCAACCATACAAAAAACGGCGCTCGCGACACACTGTATGGATAGCGGACACTCGCCGAATTTTGAAGCAACAACAATCCTGCAGCAAGAAAATCACTACAGCAAACGTTTCACTATAGAGATGCTACATATAATTGACACACCAACAGACAAGAGACTTAACTACAAGACGGACACAGAAAACTGTGCTCACCTATACAGACACTTACTGACAAATAATAGATCAGTATCCAACTCCACGCCGAACGGAGCAGACGTGTAAAATAATGTATGTAAAAAATCTCCTTTTTTGTTTTGTTTTGATTGAATCTATGTTAAATTGTAATTGGTAAATTGTTTTGTAGTGTCCCTGAAGATGGTTGCCGAGGAGCAACCGAAATATATTGGAAAACATCATACATTTTTGTGTGTTTCACTTGACCTAGAGCCGGCAATACTCAAATTTCTATAATTTTGATTACTAAATATCTCTACGAACAATCTATCATCACAACTGGGCGGGAGAGGCGTGGCAAAATTTGAAAATAAACTTGATCTGCCTGCAAGTATAAGAAATATATGTCCCATACATGTCAAACCTCTATCTCTTACCATCTCTGAGATCTGTGCGTACACACAGACGAACAGTCGGACAGACGGACATGGCTATATCGACTCGGCTGTTGATGCTGATCAAGATATTATATACTTTATATGGTCGGAAATGATTCCTTCTCCCTGTTCTGAAATCAAACTTACATAAACAGATAAGTTATGAGGATATCTACACAACCTAAATAAGTTGCCAAATTCACATAAGGTGACAGAAAATTTAGAAACAAAATAAATAATAATAAAAACGAATCTGTGTACCTTTGTTGTAGGGTATAAAAATGGAGAATAGCTAACTTCTGCTCGACCGAAGTTTATAAAGAGGAAAGCTAAAGCTAAAGTTTATAATAGAGGAAAGCTAACTTCGGCTCGACCGAAGTTTATATACCCTTGTAGATTGTATAATTTATATAAATAAGTAGCCTCATTCCACTGACACAAATAAGTACATTCGGCCAAATGTTCATATTTTTGACAAGGCTTCCTATATACATTTTCTACACCCAATTTCTGTGGCAGCTATACTATATAGTTGTCCTATCAAACTTGGTGGAATTATGCAAATGCATAGAAAACTTATAAATACGAGGTTTTGAGACGTTTGCGTTGAAGACAAAAAAGTTTTTCTCACTAAAACTACTTTTTCGACCGATCGTTCCTATAGCAGCTATATGCTTTAGTCATCCGATCGGGCTGGTTGCGAGAAATGTGCATCGTAATTGTACCAAAAAGATTCTATTTATACCGATTTGACAGAGAAAGCCACTCGGGAGGAGTTGCAATTTTTATTAATAAGCGTAAGTTAAAGTCGGCTCCAACCAGCAAATAGGCTTCATGTGTTACTGACGGGGGGACAGCCGAAAAGTATCCAAAATTTTTTAACTCGGCTATTTATCATCCGATCTTTATAAAAATTTCAGCACATATAGATATTGCAAATATAAATGTAACTTTTAAATTTGAAACCGATATCTGTCCAGCCAAAAAGTACCAATTGTTGGGGCTGGATTTCGTAATGATCCTTCTCAAGGATCCTCGACAACTTGTTCGTTTTGAATTTGTACACTGACCACAAGAATGATAACCGCACGCTTTCAGCTCAATTTCGTAAGTGAGTTTTAATGGACAAAGGGACTTAAGTCAACGAGCGCTAGCAATGGCTCGTGCCTATGTACATTAGTGTGTGTGACTTTAGATAACAAAAGATAATGAGAGCAAGATGCAAAGAGCGAACAGTTAAATTTAAGAGATTAATCTGGATTTCAAATGAACTTCATTACACTTAAAGATAATTCAAACTTAACTATATAGCTTAAATTAATTACAATTAATACAATACAATGAAATGACGAAACATCGGCCGCGTTGAAAGACCGCAGGGATTCAAGTTAATCCAATTCAGTTGGTAAAGGTGCGAGCTTATGTATGCCTCTTTTAAAAATTCCTGTTGTAGTGCGCACGATCGCTACGCGCACTTTGCCATCTGCGCCTCTTATGGTCTCCTCGACCTTGCCCAGCATCCACTGTTGAGGTGGACAATTGTCCTTGTGCATCACGACGACCGTTCCCACTTCCAGATCCTTCGATTCTCTGGTCCACTTCTGCCGCTGTTGCAGACTCAAGAGGTAGTCTCTTGACCAATCTGCCCAAAACTGTTGTTTGATGTTTGATATCCGTTGCCATCGCTGCAAGTAGTTCAGTTTGTCGCTTTTTATTGGCGGCGTTGACGCGAATGGCAGCCCAACTAGCGTTGTTCCCACTAGCAGGCGAGCTGGTGTGATTGCCACGCCGTCGTTCGGGTTGGTGCTGTCTGCGACAATTGGCCGCGAATTCAAAATCGCTTCCACGTCGACCAACACGGTTTCCAACTCGTCCTGTCGGAGCACCGCGCTGCCGATGGCCTTGAGCAACAGATTCTTGGCCGATTTGACGGCCGCTTCCCACAGGCCTCCAAAATGTGGTGCTCTGGCTGGGATGAACATAAATGTTATCCCTCGAGCTGTAGCAAATTTGGTGATGGCATCCTTGTGAATATTGAATTGGACCTTCAATTCTGCGAGCATCCGTGCAGCACCCACGAAATTGGTGGCATTGTCGCAGTAGAGCGTCTTGACAAGTCCACGTCGGCCGACAAACCTGGATAGACACATGAGAAATGATTTAGATGTCAGATCTGTCACGAGTTCTAAGTGAACCGCCTTGGATGTGAAGCAAACAAACACTGCAAGGTACATTTTTACAGGGGGTCTGCCTCGAATGCCCAATGTTACAGAAATTGGACCGCAAAAGTCAACTCCGCTAATTTCAAACGGTCGATTTTCAAATAGCCGATCCGCAGGAAGATTACCCATTATCTGAGATGCAAGTATCGGTTTGTATCTAAAACAGTGCACACACTTGCGAACAACTGCACTACATTCTCGCCGGGCATTTATAAGCCAAACCTGCTGACGCAGAATGCCCACAAGGATTCGAGAACCAGCATGACAGTTAGTGCGATGTAAGTATTGAAGATACAGTGATATAAATCTACAATTTTTCGGCATGAGGAGAGGAAATTTCGCATTATGCGGCAACGGTGCATTTAACAGACGACCACCTACTCTCAACAGCCAACACACAATCATTAAATTGATGTGGGTAAAGAAATGGGTTTAATTTTTGAATTGAAGGCTGTAACACGAAGGACTTTTTTAATTTCATGATTACGTCTTCAAACGAAACGTGTTGCAGTACATGTACCACTGCTATAAATGCCAAATCAAGTTCCGCCGGAATGAGCTCACGGGATGTGTGTTTTTCTCTTCGTCCTTTGATGAACCGAAACATATATGCGACTGTTCGGAGTATTTTTAAATATGGAGACGAGTTTTCAATCAGGTTAATGATAGGATGGGAGATTGTATCGGCCGCGATAACAAACGTAGCGGACGTGCGCTTCTCCATGACTGATTGCTCCTCACTTATATCCAAATGAGGGTTAGATGGTCAAACACTTTCCTTTCGTTTTAAAAACTCTGGACCAGTGAACCAGATCGAATCTTTTAAGTCGTCGACTGAACAACCGCGCGAAACAAGGTCTGCGGGATTTTCCTTGGTGGGAACATGACGCCAAGTTACTTCTGGGGTTAATTCTTGGATGTCTGCCACCCGATTGGCCACAAATGTACTTAAACTCGATGGATGCATCCTCAGCCAATGCAAAACCACCTCAGAGTCTGACCAACATACTACTTTTTCAATTTTGACGTTTAAAATGTGCCTAACTTTGCCCCACAGAGTAGCTAGCAATTGCGCAGCGCACAATTCCAGTCGTGGTATTGATCTAGTTTTCAGGCGAGACACCTTTGATTTGGCAGTGAGCAAATTTACTAAAATACCGACTCGATTTTACTAAAATTTCGACTCGAATGTACAGACAACAGCCGTAAGCTCGTGTCGATGCATCCGCGAATCCATGTATTTGACATTTTGCTTGTTTTGTGACCCCAACGTGTCGAGGAATACTAATCGAGTCTAATCCTTCGAAACAAGATGTAACTGATTCCAGCTTCTGCTGTAAGGACGTAGGTATTGTTTCATCCCAATCCAATTTAAGCAGCCATGTCTCCTGAATTAAAATGTTTGCGCTAACGATTATAGGACACAATAGTCCCAGGGGATCGTATAATCTAGACGCAAACGATAACATGGATCGTTTGGTTGGCTGGACTTCTACAGACAGACCTTTCATCGAGTATTTGAACACATCGCTTTTTGGGTTCCACGTGAGACCCAAAGTTTTAGTCTCCCCCTGGTCGCCGATTTCTATAGTTTCAGCTTGTTCAGATACAAAACGTTCACAGTTTGAGGACCATTTTGTGAGGCTAATTCCATACGCCTCTAGAACCGATAGCAGCTCGACTTGCAAAGATCGTAGCTCTTCCGGAGTGTCTGCTCCAGCTAGCGAATCATCAACGTAGAAGTTGTTTGACAGTGCCCGGGATGCGAACGATTGAGATGACGCATGCTCGTCACTCAAATATTTAAGACAACGTATTGCCAAAAACGGTGCAGACGCAGTCCCATATGTCACTGTGTTTAAGCGAAGTATTTGCAGCGGATCAGTAGGATGTTCTCTCCAGACAATTAACTGAAAATTCCGCTGGGTCTCGTCAATCTCGATTTGACGGTACATTTTAGTGATGTCTGCAGTCACCGCACAAGGGTGAAGGCGAAATCGCAGGAGGGTTGAGTAAAGACAAGGTTGGATGGTGGGACCCACCATGAGAATGTCGTTAAGAGAAAATTGGGACGAACTTTTACTAGAAGCGTCAAAAACTACTCGTAGTTGTGTGGAGGAACGCATTGGTAGGGCACAAAATAATGCGGCTCACTCGGGATATTGTTATCAGTTGCGCTCAAATGACCCAAAGAGATGTATTCTTTCATAAAGGCTACGTACAATGGATAAATATCTGACTGCCTCGACATTTTCCTTTCAAGTGTTAGAAATCGCCGTTTAGCAGTTTCAAATGAAGCTCCCAGACAATTTGGACTGGTTTTAAATGGCAATAAAACACTTATACGACCCGAGGGTAAACGATTGACAGTTTCCATAAACGTTTTCTCACAAAGCTTATGCTCCGGGGTATACAGATTCGGGTTGGCTAAATCTGGGACGTTTTCTATTTCCCAAAATTTGCGAACGAACATGTCTAGCGAACAAGAGTCACCTATAGTGATTTTTAGTGAAGTTTTGTGGTTATCCGAGGAATTGGTTCGGCAACGACCTGAAACAATCCAACCGAATGCTGTCGCCTTTAATGAAGGTGAGTTTTCGCTACCTTTAATTTGGCCATTTCTCAGCAGATCAAAGAAGGTATCTGCTCCCAAAAGTATATCTACGCGCTGTGGCTTATAGAAGAGAGATCGGCTAGCTCAACATCAACAGGGACGTTTACATTTTCGACAAGCTTTTTTGGCTGGCTTGAAGAGATAGATTTCAAAATACCGAATTCTGTCATCATATCAAACGAGTTGTAGCGTGAAGCAACTGAAGTTTGTACAAATTGACTCACAGTAGACTTTGATTTCCCAATACCTAACAAGCTCATCTCTTTTCGCTCTCGTTTGAGCCGAAGAGATTTTGCCAACTCCTCCGTCAAAAAATTGACCTGCGACCCAGAATCCAAAAGAGCTCTAGCGCATTGATATGACCCTGATTGATCTTTTACTTGGACTACCGCTGTAGCCAATATGACTTGATCCGACACATTACTGGCATGATGTGCTGATGCTGAAGGTTGAGTTGGCAATTGCTGAGAATAATTTGTAGCCTGAGGAGCCAAAAATTGGCTATTTGTAGAGGCTGGAGTTACTGGGATTTGACTATTAACTGCAGTTAGCGCCGCATTTGTATTGTATCTGTGTAAAAGAGTGTGATGGGGCTTTGAACATACTCTACAAGCCCCGGATTTGCAAGCTGTAACTGTATGACCCTTCTTTAGGCAATTGATACACAATGGACAGCTTTTTGCGAATGCATATCGCTTATGACATGGAGTTGATGAAAATGCCGAACACGAATGTATTGAATGTTGCTCTGATTTGCAGAACAGACATTTTGGAGAATTATGCTGATTATTTTGAGTAGCAGTAAGGGAAGTTTTGCTATCTTTCTTTGGACCTTTCCGTAATCTTGATCTCCCTGCGGATGACTCTTCAGCTGAGAGATGCTGATATCGCTTATTCAGCGCAGATTCACATTGTTCCCAAAGCGGCAGTGTATTATAATCTAAATTTTCCTCCCACTTGGATCGAGTTGCTGAATCAACTTTGCCCATAACAATGTGAATGAGCATTGCGTTTGCTATTTGATTAGCATCCCCCAAAGATAACAAAGACCCAAATGTGGCTCTGACATTATCAATAATTGATCGCAGAGATGATGCTGAGGGCTCCTGCATTTTAGGAAGATCAAACAGTCTCGATATGCTATCAAATACGATCAAGCAACTATTGTCGTACACCTGTTTTAGAGCTGCTAATGCTTTCGAATAGTTAGCGGAGGTCATCTGGTACGCCTTGACGGTTCCCAAAGCTTCACCTTCTAAACAAGATACCAGATGGTTGAATTTCTCAATATCTGACAGAGTTCCGTCACTGTTGACTAGGTTCTCAAAAAGGCCAATAAAATTTTTGTATTCTGAATATTTGCCACTAAATTTAGGCAACTTCATGGCGGGCAACTGCTTAGCATGTGAAACCGCACTAATCATAGTGGAATTTGCGTTTGCTGATCTGTGACCATGAGAATGTTCGCGTTTGCTCAACAATAATGATTTTGTAGAAATACACAAAACTTCTAAATCCGTCCGAGAGACTAAATCATAATCGATTTTTTCCAATTGTAACTGCACATCGAAGGCCCTGTTAATGTAACGATCTACAATTTCTAGCTGGCATTCAAATTGCCCTGGCTCTATTTCGGCTACATCTTTAAGATCTTTTTTTATTCGATTCAGATCCTTTGTGACATTTCTATGCAATTTCAGTAGAGTATCCAATTGCTCTGAGTACGAGTCATCCAAATATAAATAAATAATTCTGTAGTTTATTTTTTTTGGCCAGAAACAAGTTTTTGATTAGTTGAGCAAAGAAGGGATAAGACTTTATAATTGTATAAATCTAAAAATTTTATTTGTGTGAATTTGCTTATATTAGCCCACTGTGCAGCAGCACCAGTGTACGCGCTCAAATAATTGTGTGTGTGTGTGTGCGAATAGACAATCCAAAGCGAAGATGCAAAGGCAATGCACTTGCTAGAACCGCCAAAACCTCTGTATGTGTGTGTGTGTGTGCAACGGCACCAATCGAAGATGTTGATCATGAAATTAAATCAAATCTCTGCTGCGAAGCACTGGTTAGAATAAAGGGTAAAGGAGGATGACACGATCAAACTCCGTTGCTAAGGGCTGAGTCCAGCGCGGAATTAGCACAAAACGAAATAACCGAATGCTAGACGCAGGTAGAAAAAAACGAACTCCGTTGCAGCTTGACGACACACACAAAGAGCGGAATGACAAACGAGCGAAAATAACGGAATCAATCCGCTAATGCTGAAACTGGGCGCGAGAAATCAAACGGGACTTTGGTGACGTTGTATGCGGGTTTATATACGTATGTACATATATGTATAAATGCTCGCATCCAAGATTTTTCACAAATTTAATTTTATGTGTATGTAATTGGATTTGGTTTTAATTTAATGCATGCAAAATGATCAAATGCCAAATAAATTTTGAACCACTCTACTAATGTTTGTACCAGTGTGCAAACAGATGTATGTAGGTATGTATGTATGTGTGTGCATTAAATTATGCCAATATGTTTATGTTTTATGCACAACACAGTCATACACATTTGCTTTGATTTGTTCACAATTTATTTGCATTTATTTGTTGTTCAGACTTCCCTGGTTATATTGGTAATCCATGTGTGAGGAGTTATTCCTCACAAGGGGGCAAGGTAGGGTTAATGGCGGCGAATTGAGGAAAGCTCTCTCACTGAGAGCGACGAGAGTGAGCGAGAGAGATGATAAGTGGAGAGTTGGAGAGGAAGGGCCATGGCCAGAGAGGCAAAGGCCCTGCTGCAGCGGAGCAGCGAACTGGATGACTGTGGCGAGCGGTGATTGGTGCCAACGGCCAATTGGAACGGGATCAAGGCCCCGGTACAGCGACAGAGGCGAGACAGGCCCCGCTTGAGAAGTGAAACGGAGCCTGCGATCACACAGGCCCTGCTGGAAGCAATGGAACGGGGCCTGCGCGGCGGCTATAAAAGGAGCGGCTGCCCAGAGGAGGGGACAGTCGGTGAGATACGCGTGCGCGAACGGAAGTCATAATTGTAAACTCAAGGGCGAGTAGAGGTAAACGTGAAACCGAGACGGCAGAGTGACTGAGGATTGCGAGTAGTCGAAGCGATACTGCTCGACGATAAGTTGCAAGGAGGTCAGCGGTAGCAAGTGGGGAAAGTGCGAAAGCATCCTGCGAAAGGTCGGAGCGAACAGCACGACGAAAGCAGCGCGACGAGCACTAGGTAACTTGGCGAGTCCACGGTGTGGTACGGGAGCGAGCGCGAGCGGGAAACGTTAGTCATAAAAACCTGAAGTGTAACGCTGAATTGTGAACCTAGGATAAATCTAACATCTAAGTGATTGAAACCAAACCCAAATACAGACTTCAGTACATTTTAACCGTTGTCTTCTTATTTCTGGCAATTCTCCACAATATAAATTTGTTGGAGCGATCCCCGAGCACACTGAGCGACGCCCGGCTGCAAAGGTTCGTTACAACTGGCGCCCAACGTGGTATTGCAAGAATAAGAAGTTTAAAACAGCACAAAAATGGTACGAGCATGGGTATATACCCTCAGCGCTCCGAGTACAGCCGGCACGGAATACCACGGACAGAATGACGGTTGTCACAGATGTGCAAGAATAGCACCCCAAGGACATGCGCAGGCGGTTGCTCAACCGCGCGGGGAAGGTTTCATAGAAAGCCCCTCACAAGCATGCCGGCGGTGTGGGCAAGTAGGACACTTTGCGCGAGAGTGCCGGGGGGTGTGGAGAGAGTATTGTTGGCAGTGCGGGCGGATAGGGGTGAAAACTTGGGAATGCTGCAGGCGGTCGGGAAACGATCGTCGACCCCGGCCTGCGAGGGACGAGCGGGAGTCGTTAGGACCAGCCCCTCAGAATTAATAGGAAATTTAAAGGACGAGGGAGCGCACTTGTCTGCAACAGTGCTGGTCGGAAGGACAGCGTACAAGGCCACAGTTGACACTGGTGCTACCAGTAGCTTTGTGAGCGAAGAAATGTTGCAAAGGATGCGCGGGGAAGGATCGCTAAGCCGGGTGAAGAGACAAGTGAGACTAGCAGATGGCAGAAGTAACAATGTATGCGAGCAGTCCGACACAAAGATAAGGTTCGGAAACAAGGAATAAGGGATGGAGTTACTGGTCCTGCCAGGAGTTATTGATGGATTGGTGCTGGGATGGGATTTCCTAGTAAAGGCTGGTCTGAAAGTAGAGTGTGCAGGGATGAAAATTAAGATCCCACCGAGAGGAAGGAGAAACGGCTGGTTGGAGAAGATATCAGTGGCAGTTGTTGGTATCGAGGAGAACAGTCCTGAAGAGCAAAACGCAAAAAGCGAGACGGAAAGTCTGGAAATGCGCGTGGAAAAATTTTTACAAAAGTAATTGTCTGAATTTGCGAACATGAAGGGTCCGTCAAACATTACCCAACATAGGATAACAATGAAGGACGACAGGCCAGTGAAGCAGCGATACTTCCCAAAGAACCCGAAAATGCAGGCCGAGATAAACAGCAAAGTGGATGAATTGCTGGAAAAGGGTTGCATTGAGCCGTCGAAAAGTCCTCATAGTGCACCGGTGGTAATGGTGAAAAAGAAGACGGGCAAATGGAGGTTCTGTGTCGATTTTCGGGACATGAACGCACGGTCGGAAAAAAACGCATATCCATTGCCTAGGGTTAACCATATTCTGGAACAATTGAGGGAAGCAAAGTATATTAGTAGCCTCGACTTGAAGGATGGCTACTGGCAAATCCCGTTGGAGCCGGAAAGCAGACCCTTTACAGCTTTTACGGTTCCAGGAAGGGGGCTGTTCCAGTGGCGAGTAATGCCGTTCGGCCTCGCATCAGCTCCAGCCACATTCCAAAGGGCACTGGACCAGGTCATTGGTCCAGAAATGATGCCTCACGCCTTCGCATATTTAGACGACATCATTGTGATAGGGTGGACGCTTGAAGAGCATATGGAAAACTTGGCAGAGGTGTTTCGCAGATTGAAGGCGGCAAATCTGAAGATAAATGTCGATAAGTGTGAGTTTTTCAAGAAGGAGTTAAGATACTTGGGACATATGGTGACGGAAGAAGGTATTAAAACGGACCCAGACAAAGTTGCGGCCATAGCCGAACTCAAGCCACCCACAAATGTCAGAGAATTAAGACAGTATCTAGGGGTAGCGTCGTGGTATAGGCGATTCGTCCCAGACTTCGCGTCTACGGTCCAACCGTTGAACGCTCTACTGAAAAAGGGAGTTAAATGGGAGTGGACGGAGGAAAGACGGAATGCATTCGAAGAAGTTCGAGCAAGACTTACGTCTGCACCCGTACTAGCGTGTCCTGATTTTGGAAAAGAATTTGTATTGCAAACGGATGCGAGCAATTACGGTTTGGGAGCTATATTGACCCAGTCGTCAGAGGAAGGAGAGAGGGTTATCTCTTATGCCAGTAGAACTCTTAACGCAGCAGAGCAAAATTACTCTGCAACCGAGAAAGAGTGCCTGGCGATAGTTTGGGCAATACGGAAACTGCGACAATACATAGAAGGATATCGCTTCAAGGTCATAACGGACCACATGGCACTAAAATGGCTGAATTCTATTGAGAGTCCATCAGGGCGGGTTGCACGATGGGCTTTAGAATTGCAGCAATATGATTTCGAGGTAGTGTACAGGAAAGGCAAGCTCAATGTGGTAGCAGATGCACTCTCACGACAACCAATGGAGGCCGAAAAGTGCGGAAGAGTAATGTTAGCCGATGAAGGGGAGAAGATCGGGTGGATCCAACGAATAGAGGAAAAGATTCGAAAGAATCCACAAAAATTTCCCGATTACTTAAAAGAGTCGGGACAATTATATAGGCACATACCTCATCGAGCGGGACATGAAGAAGTGGTTGCGTGGAAATTGTGTGTGCCAGAAAGCGAGCAGAAAAGGGTACTGTACGAAAATCACGATGCAGCCACAGCAGGTCACACAGGCACGAGGCGAACAATAGCGAGAGTAGCCGCGAGGTATTACTGGCCCGGAATGCAAAGAGATATTCGGAAATATGTAGGGAGATGCGAAACATGTCAAAAATACAAATCGCACCAACTACAAACGGCCGGAAAGATGCTTACGCAGATTCCTGAAGAGCCGTGGGCAACGGTTTGTGCAGATTTCGTAGGGCCATTGCCGCGATCGAAACATGGGAATTCGGTGTTATTGGTACTGATTGATCGGTTTTCAAAATGGACAGAAATGGTAGCGCTAAGAAAAGCAACGGCGGCGGCCTTGCAGAAAGCGTTCAGGGAACGAATCTTGGCTTGGTTCGGAGTACCAAAAGTACTTATAACGGACAATGGAGCACAGTTCACGAGCAAGGCGTTTAATCGATTCTTGGAGGAGATGGAGGTATCCCATCAATTTACAGCACCTTATACGCCTCAGGCGAACCCAACGGAGAGCGCAAACAGAACAGTGAAGACGATGATAGCCCAGTTTGCAGGCTGTGATCAAAGGAGTTGGGATGAGCTACTACCGGAGCTAACGTTAGCAGTCAATTCCAGTGTTGCGGAATCCACAGGATACACACCAGAGTTTCTCGTACAAGGACGGGAGCCGCGGTTGCCGAATACCTTGTACGACGAGAACAATCTGGGAACAGGACACGGGAGAAGAGATGCGGGGGAAAACGCAGAGAAGCTACAAGAAATCTTTGAAGTAGCAAGGAGGAACATGGAGAAGGCAGCACAGGATCAAGCACGTCATTATAACTTGAGAAGACGCGCCTGGAAACCAGTGGTCGGGGACGAGGTGTACGCCAAAACACACCACCTCTCTAAGGCATCGGAAGGATTCGCAGCAGTGATATGTAAAATACGGGAGAAGGGAAAACTGAAAATAAGAACCGCACATATTAGCGGATTAAAACCCGCGAATCAGGAGGAAGAAGTGGGGAAAAGGTGAAGGAGATTAGAATGGATCGTTGCGTAAAATAAAAACAAGAAGGGAGATGTATATAGTCAAATGGATGAAGATGTATAGGGTATAAATAAGGCGGACCCTGAAATTAGAGGCACAAATGGGAGAAACACGGCGAAGAGAGGGCGTGCAACTACGACCATAAGAAAGAAAGGGATAGCGACTTTAGCGTTTACCGTTGCGCGGATCCCTCTCAGGAAAGCTCGCAAATAAGCGGTAATCTGGCCACGATGGCTGCGCAGCCGCGTGGAGACCGAGGCTTCTTGGAACATGACAGCCCGAAACTCTGTCTATTTGGTCAGAGAACGAAGATGGAGAACAATGCAGCAGGTTTGAATGGTCGGTCGACCACTAAAAGAGGCGGCGGCATGAAGCGGCGATTGCCCTTCATGGCCGTGGGTCGGAAGGGGAGCAGAATCCCTCAGAGGCGTACGCGTGTCCGCAAACCGGTGGATGTCCTGATCTTGGACGCATCGCCAATCAGGTCGACACCGGGCTCACCGTCGGTGACGGAGCGGTCGCACGCGGAGTCGTGGGAGTGGGAGGGTGATTCGGCGACTAGCCGTGCCTTCGAGGCGTCGAGCGCAAGCGAGGTATCGCAGGCGGCAGACAAAGCCGCGGAAAACCCCCAGGAGATGGAGGGATCAGCCGAGGAATTCGGCGCGGCTAGGGCTCGCTTACGGGCGATGAGCTGGGCAAAGGCACCGGAAGAAGAAGCGGCGTGGAGACCCGCACGGCCGCCCACTCCGATGCCGGTCATAGTGATCAGCGACGAGGAGGAGGAAGAGCCGCAAGGGTGGGAGCAGCCGCAGGAGCCGTGCTGGTCGGGAGCACAGGAGCCCGGGTGGGAGGACCCACGGGAGACTGGGTGGCAGCAGCAGCAAGAGGAGGAACCGGGTTGGCACGCACCACCGACCGTAAACCAATCCAGGCGGTCGAGCTTAATAGGTGGGCGGTGGTACCACGAGCTCACCACGGTGCACCGGTGGAGCGAGCCGGTACGAAAGGAGGAGGAGGAAAAGGAAGAGGAGGAGACGAGAACGGGCGTGGTGATAGAGGAGGTGTCGGATGAGGAGGAGGTAGCCAGGGCGTCCAACCCAAGGGATCCGCTCGGGCAGCCCAAAAGGTCCGAACCGGCGGAGCCAGAGAAGGAGCTGAAGGCGGAGGAGGAGGTAGCCCTCGAGCCAGAGGAGGTGGGGCAGACGCCGCTGCAGGAGACTGCGGAGAGAGGGCCATGGCAGTGGCCATCCCCAGTGGGAGGCGGGCGTCCAACGCTAAAGAGGCAGCGCTCGTGCCCGGCGCCGGAGGTGCCGCTAGAAAAGGCGGCAAAAACCTATAGATGGAGGGAGCTGGAGGTGGAGGAGTGGCAGCAGGAGATTTGGCAGGAGCTCCGGGACAAAGGAGGGCGAGGAAACCGGCTAAGAGGCGCGCAGCTGCTGTGGATCGGGACGAGCCGACATCGGGTAAGGTGGGGACGCGGTGGACCAAGAGTGTTCAAGGAGGTGAGCGCGGAGGAGTCCCGAAGTGCGTGAGGGAGGAAAGTGGGAAAAAAAATATCAATAAAAGTCAACATATAACAAACAAACAAATTTTATTGGCTTTGCATCATCAAGGGAAAACGGGGGGCATCGACGCGAGGCCGAGAGACACGGAGAAAAACTAACGTCACCAGGTGAGCGGGAGCCACCAACACAAAAAGTTCACAAAAAAAAAAAAGAATATATAATAGGTTAACACAATAAAATGCATATGCATATGCGGTGAGTGAGGGGGAGCAGCATGGGCAGCAGATCGGTAGCTTGAGGGACAGGGCGGGTAGCACCAAAGCTTAGCAGGCCGGCAGCGCGAGCTGGAAAAAGAAAGAAAGCGAATCAATAGGAGGATCAAGGGGGGGGGCATCGGGTACTCACCTGGGCGTGCTTGAAACCGGAAGCGGAGTCACCTGGAGAAGGGGAAGTGTTAAATATGCAGAAGTAAGAGGAAAAAAAATAATAACAAAGCTTACCTGGGGAAACAGCATGGTCTATAATCGGTATCGAAATCGAGATCGATAGGGGAGCGCAGGTGCAAAAATGCCAAAATTTGCGAAAATTAAGGTCACCCCAAAAGGCCAACTATCGAATGGAGGGTGTCGATAGACGGATCGATAAATGGGGGCGGAAGAGAAGGACGGTTCGGTGTGCCCAGAGTGGGATAAGGGGAAAAGGGAACGGGGAGCGGTGGAAGGGTTGGGCAGGAATTTCAATTGGGCGGGAAATTCAAATATCGTCAAGGGGAGGGAACAGGTGAAACGGGGAGGGGAGTGAAGTTTTTGTAGCCTGTATGGAACAAAAATGGCCGAAGAAAGGGGGGAGTGTGAGGAGTTATTCCTCACAAGGGGGCAAGGTAGGGTTAATGGCGGCGAATTGAGGAAAGCTCTCTCACTGAGAGCGACGAGAGTGAGCGAGAGAGATGATAAGTGGAGAGTTTGAGAGGAAGGGCCATGGCCAGAGAGGCAAAGGCCCTGCTGCAGCGGAGCAGCGAACTGGATGACGGAGGCGAGCGGTGATTGGTGCCAACGGCCAATTGGAACGGGATCAAGGCCCCGGTCCAGCGACAGAGGCGAGACAGGCCCCGCTTGAGAAGTGAAACGGGGCCTGCGATCACACAGGCCCTGCTGGAAGCAATGGAACGGGGCCTGCGCGGCGGCTATAAAAGGAGCGGCTACCCAGAGGAGGGGACAGTCGGTGAGATACGAGTGCGCGAACGGAAGTCGGAATTGTAAACCCAAGTGCGAGTAGAGGTAAACGTGAAACCGAGACGGCAGAGTGACCGAGGATTGCGAGTAGTCGAAGCGATACTGCTCGACGATAAGTTGCAAGGAGGTCAGCGGTAGCAAGTGGGAAAAGTGCGAAAGCATCCTGCGAAAGGTCGGAGCGAACAGCACGACGAAAGCAGCGCGACGAGCACTAGGTAACTTGGCAAGTCCACGGTGTGGTACGGGAGCGAGCGCGAGCGGGAAACGTTAGTCATAAAAACCTGAAGTGTAACGCTGAATTGTGAACCTAGGATAAATCTAACATCTAAGTGATTGAAACCAAACCCAAATACAGACTTCAGTACATTTTAACCGTTGTCTTCTTATTTCTGGCAATTCTCCACAATATAAATTTGTTGGAGCGATCCCCGAGCACACTGAGCGACGCCCGGCTGCAAAGGTTCGTTACAGTGCAACGTGAAACATTTTCCATTTGAGATATAACCTCTTTGCAGGACCAATATTCTTTCGGCTGCATGGTCCAAAAGGTTTTGCATTGAAACCTGCGCAAAATTTTCAGAAATTTCTGTTTGAGTTGGTCTGCAAATCGTTTTAGCTTCTTGAAGTGCTGAATATGGGGGGAAAATGTTGCAGCCACGAGCTTTATTAAGATGATGCATATTGATATACTGCTGTTTGGTAAGTCCATTTTCCAACAAAAATGCCAATGCTTCTTCAGGGGTAAGGGGAATTATCACCTGAGATTTTCGTTGAAAAGCCAGTGTCCGATGCAAGATCATTTGCTAATTTATGTTTCAAACGCATTCCAGCCTGAGTATAGCTTAGCGTTGGTCTACCCGTTTTAGAGGGAGATGGATCCGTAAGCTCTTCATCCAAGGTTATAATAATCGCCTGCGAAAGCCACCTTGAGTGAGTAACTTTAAAACTTGACAACATACGGTTGCATTTAGGCAAATATTTCTTAATATGCGTGATAAAACTGCAAACTTTTGCTCAATTTGATTAACGTGTGAGTTGCTGAGTTGACTTAATTTCATTTTCTCCAACATCCACTTCGTTACGGCAGAGTCGTCGCGTCCATTGTTGTCCCAAACCTCCAGCAGTGTTAAGCGGCGAAACTCATATTCGGCTGCAATATGTCATTTTTGTCGAAAACGGGCAAATACGGGCAAAGAATATTATTAACACCGTATATACCGTATAACAAATAAGTTACACAACACAGAACACAATTACATTTGTTAAATTTGAGCTGTAAAAATACTCGAACAACAATTGACGATACACGACAAAACATACAGAACATATAAAACTAACATACAACGTTGAATCTACATACCTGTACGATTATTTGCGATATTTCCAAATTGTCTTCACTTTAAAGAAAAAGCCACAACAAGCGCGCAAAGTTCATCGACATTCACGGTTGCATTTCGATAGGTCAGGCATGCATTTAGTAAGCTGACTTTGATTGCACGGCAATTTCAAACCGTACGCTTTAAAAGTTTTTCGGAACAGTTTTATTTTCTCTTGAGAATGCATAATTGGAAAACACATTCAATTTGGAGTATTTAAAATATAAAAAAAAATACCTCATGCACAATTTTCGGATTTTTTGCCCGTAGTGCTATGTGTAACATACATTCAAAACAACGAATCCAACAATGCAAGGTCGACAGTCCGAATTCTAGTAAGTCATCGTTTCTTGGAAAGTTTTTAATGGTATGTAAATCGTTCATCATTTTGGGGGTGGCCTTACAAATGCCGCAAGTTTGTGATGATGTTTCCGCAATCACGCTAAACACTTTTCCATCGATCATTGTAAGTTGCAATTTGTGTTCAACTTCAAATTTGCTTAGTCGTGTGGGCACAATTTTCTGTATTTGAGACTTAATATTCTTAATTTCGGCTGTTACCAAATCTGCAGTCTCTTTGGCAAAACATTATTTTAAGAGGTCTACAATACCGAGTCGATGATGGGCGAGGATTTTTCCAAAGTATGCAGCTTCCCAATTGCAATTGTAGCGGCACAATACAAATGAAAAACAAGTGCTAATCTGCCATTTTAAGTTCCGAGTTGCTGAAGCTTTGGCGATAAGTTGCGTGTCCCGAACTCCCATCGCAGCCCCATTTAGAAAAGCGTCTCAAACTACATTTTTCGCCATCAACTGAGATTGGGCTAAATACATCAGGATGTGCTTCAACAATTCTAGATATTGTGTGGTCCAGCATTTCTTGCAACGGGACTTCTGTCCAACATTCTTCAGTTCAAATGGGATTCGGATAACACATCCTCTTGGCAGATCGCAAAAGATCATATGTTGGAAAAATATTAGCTTTTCGCTCTTTTATGCCTGCTGGCAAAAGCTTCTATGAGTTTTTGGTGTAATTGCCATCAATGTAGAGGGCCAAAGCTTCCTCTAGAGTGTATTTTATAGGAAGCTGTTGGTCTATATCCAAGCTTCTTTTTATTTTTTTAGATGCGTCGGTATCTGTTCCGACCATTGAGACTATATCCGCTTCACTGCGT
>JBAMBO010002286.1:0-34944 GCA_037044535.1 Lordiphosa magnipectinata | reverse complement strand
GAAAGAGTTTGAGAAAGTCATGTACACTGCTCGCCACTTGAATAGGACACCCTGTATGCTCTCTTTAAAACTGCTCGTAACTCGAAATCGAAATGGTAGAATAACGGTATTTTTTGCATATTATCTTTGTGCAAGCATTCTTCGCTCTTTCTGGTATATTCCAAGTTTTGGAATAGAACCGTTATAAAGTTGTTTGCACTTTATGTGAGCATTCGCAAAAATTCAATGGAATTTTTGCGCCACTTGAATAGAACATGCATTTTATTTGGTCGGTATCGTTGACACGTGCACACAAATTTTGGTTTACTTAAACTTTTTGCTTTAATTGAAGTGTATATAAAATTAAAAAAAATTAAAATGGGGCGTGGCACTTCATTATCTGAGTCGGAGAAAGGAAAAATCCAAGCTTACAAGGATTCTGGCCTTTCTATTGCCAAAATAGCAAAAAAAAGTCGACAGGAGCCGTCACGCCATAACAAATTTTTTAAATAATGAGTCTAATTATGGTAAAAACATGAAGGGCCGCACCCACAGTGTGCTTACCATCGCGGACAAGCGACTTATATTAAGAGAAGCTTCCATTTCGCACGACTCTTTGGCCAAGATAAGGGAAAAATGCAACGTTAAAGCAAGTTTGACAACCATGCTTCGTGTTATTAATAATGCTACACACCTGAAGAGACTAAAAATCAAGAAGAAGCCACCTCTTAACCCGGCTCGGAAGTTACAACGCCTTGATTTCGCGCGCGCACATGTCACCTGGACTTCGGAGTGGCAACGTGTTGTCTTTTCGGACGAAAAAAAGTTTAATTTGGAGGGCCCCGATGGCTACAGCTACTATTTTCATGATCTTCGAAAAGAACCACACCATCTTGATAAGTTGCACAGCAGTGCTGGAGGTATTATGGTATGGGGGGCCATTTCCTATTATGGCACCTGTGAGCTTAAATTTATTCCAACCACCATGAATGCGTTGTGTTATAATGGTATATTGAAAGAGGCCTTTCCACACTTCCAAACTCTTTTTGCAAATCTAAAATGGATTTATCAACATGATAATGCCCCTATACATACGGCCCGGATTGTTAAATCGTATATAGCGAGCCAAAACGTGGAGTTATTAAACTGGTCACCCTATTCACCGGACTTGAATATCATTGAGAATGTGTGGGGATGGCTAACACGTGAAGTATATGGATCAGGTCAGCAATATTCGAGCGTTCCCGAACTAATTGCAGCTATCAAATTAGCATGGGGCTCGATATCGTTGAATTATTTGGGAAAATTGTATGCATCCCTTCCAGACCGAATGTGTGAGGTTTTGGAGAAAAGGGAGGAGGCTCAATACACTATTAAAAACTTTTTTTGGTTTAAAAACATGTTAGTAATTTCTTATTTAAGTAATATTGTTATTTGAAAAGGATTGAAATATTCTTAAATGGTTTTTAGATAAAGTGTCCTATTCAAGTGGTGCAAAATGAAGACTCCAAAATTTGTTACTTATTGGTTAACAATGTTTTTTGTATACTTACAACTTTTGAATAATTTTGTAATTTTCGTCTAATTACTACATTTAAATAAACTTTATAAGAAAACAAAAATTATTTTCCTAGATGGCTTGGTTTAGCAGCAATTAACTATAGAAAATCGACTTCAGAGGTGTCCTATTCAAGTGGCGAGCAGTGTAAAGGTAGTTGGAATAAGTCTGCCGACTGGTTTAGTGGGAGATTCAGGGGAGTATAATTAGACTCAACGTATGTTTAGCACATGGAATCGGTGAAAATGTTAACCTTTTTGTCTATTTGTAATTTTAAACACACTCAAAATTTCTAGTCTGTTTTGCAAGTTCTTTCTTAAGCAATTCATTGACAAATGGACATTCCCATTGAATGCTCTATCCCATTGCCTCACCAAATCCTTGTTGCACATTTTTGGTGCGCCCAAACCCACCCAGTTTAATTCACTTTGGTTGGTAATATGATATGTTATAGATAATAAAGCCATAATAGTGCAAAACTGTGTTGATTAGCCAAATGCATTTGTCCTGTGTAATATGACAAAGATAAACAAATAGCCAATCGAGCAGAGTCTACAATTATGCACGCCCTTAATGGTAAAAGAAAAACCTCACACACACACTCACCCCCATTTATTGAATGCCAAATCCCTTAACCCAATTCAAAGGCATTGGCAACAACTTGGCAATAGAAAACTTCTACACGGTTTCTTTTCCCAAAGCTGACAAATAGGCGATTGTCAGCAGCGATTTCCGCTTGGCACAAGATGTAGGCGAATGCTAAAGAGCAACACGCTGGACTGCCTCGCAGTAGCAGCAGCTTCTGCCACGATTTGATTGCTAAATAAGTTTGTATTTTAGTTTTTGCCTGGCGTCTGGCCAAAAAGTACCTATAAAGCAACCTCAAACCAAAAAGTCTCAAAGTGAAAGCTGCAGCCGCTTCTGTTGCCATTGCTCCCCAACAATTGTTGTGATTTAACACAAAATGCAGCCAATCTGCTTGGTCAGGCTAAGGCTGGCTGCCTCTTTGGATATTTGACAATGTGGCCCGAGTCCGAGCTAATGTTTTGGCTTTGGAATATTCTGAGTGCATTTGTGAGTTTTATGCTGAGCTTTATGAGTTTATTAGTAAACTTGGCATTACGCTATGACTTTCTACAAGGAGAAGAATTTGAGGAAAGATGCTTGACTGAGCATAATATAACGCATATATGATATTTTTGTTAACTGAGTTGAGTTGTGATAAATTAGTGATTTGTGGCTTGAAATATAAATTATTTGCTTAGATGTGAGGATAAGAAGGACACCCATCATGTGGTCAGAGACCATCAGACCGCAAAAAGTAACCCGACCTAATTGATTTTACAATAGCAAGAAGAATCCCAACTACTCAAATAACTGCCCACACATCGGCCTGTGTAATCTGACCACTCACCTGTTGTTTTTAACACTTTGAACAACCTCACACTATTGAACGCTCATCTCACCCGTCGAACAAATGCACTAACTGGCTAAAATGCGGAAATTTGAACAAAATTTAGAACTCAAAACGAAAGAAGACACAGATTAGACCGTCGGAAAACTGGAACTTCTACTGACTGAAGCAGCCCGACACGCGACACCTCAAAGGTTTTCAAATCATTTCACAACCAGCAAAAAAATCGAGCAACTTATCTAGGAAAAGCGACGCTTAAGGCGTGAATGGTAATATTGCAGATCATCAATGGCAAAACAAATGCTAAAAATAGCCACGCTGTAACTATCAAAAGACCTCAATGACGATAATATACAAGCCTAAAAGACTTACATTGAACGTCTTTCCCCAACAAGCTCTAAGTTTCCTCTATAGAAACCACACCCCAACTTAAGTAAACCATCGAGACAACAACATCAATCAGGGATCATACTGGCTCATGGGCTCGCCGTAATGGAGAAAGGGCAAACGTATTTGCAACACATCTTAAAGCCAACCAAACCCAGCAACAAATCATTTCACGCTTCCCCCGCTCTCAAACCCACCTTCACAAAATCCGCTAACGTTTCGTGTGCGGGATATATTCAAGATCATAAAGGAGCAACTGAATCCTAGGAAATCTGCGGGTCTGGAACTAATCATACCAAAAATGATCATTCAACTTCCACATTGTGCGTTACACTTCATTTGCAAAATATTTAACGCCATAGCATCATGCTGCCATTTTCCCCAAAGATGGAAGAAGTCTGTCATCATTATGATTCAAAAACCTGGAACCCAGGCATCGTAATATAGACCAATCAGCCTCCTCTTCTGTTTATCTAAGCTAAGCTTCGAATTTCCCCATTTCTGTAAAAATCCATCTTAATACCATCCCATCAATTTGGTTTAAGAGAAAAACACGGTACAACAGAGCAAGTGCAGCGAATCACAACAGAAATTCAATCCGCCTTTGATGTTCCTTGATGTTGCCCAAGCATTCGACAGAGTTTGACTAGATGGACTTAAATATAAAATAAATACTCTACAAAGATCGAACGATTTCACCTCAGAAGAGTTTGAGATCTAAGCAGGAGTACCCCAAGGAAGCGTACTTGCCCCCACCCTTTATGTTCTGTATGCAGACGATCTTCCCACAAGCAATTTCGTGTCCACCTCTATCTTCGCAGACGATACTGCTATATTATGTCGCTCCAGCTGCCCTGTGCGAGCAACGCAGACATTACAAAATCATCTGAAACAAGAAGAAGTCTGGCTATCTCATCCCAATCAATTAGCTAGAGCACTTATCTAAGTCAGTAGCCACACCAGCCCAGCGACCAATGTAAGATCATAGTATATGTGGGGGTTTCCCTTATTGATTAAATATTTGTTGCTACTTTCTTGTTATTAAAAGTAATATTAAGGATTGTTACATCGATATAGGCACAACTTGAAGACAGCTTTAAACAAATTGAGTCCGACTTGATCTTCGTTTGACTTCCACGCCTCGTTGGCGCCAGAAATCTCTCACACATCTGCGGCACACGTCTTCCTTCATGAAACGATCGAACACAACTCAACTGCCCCCGAACAAGGCGCGTTCTCGACTCTCAGCTCGCCGCCCATCTTGGCGCCTTTACTGTTCTGCTTTCGTCGACTTTCTGCTACGTTGTCTCGCTCGTACTTTGTTTGGCTCTTACGTATTTCGGTTAACGTTTGAAATACTTCTCGTTGTCTTCATCGTGATGTTGTCTAGGTTTGTAAGGTGTTGCATCTCAATAACAATTGGAATTGGGAATAGACAGCAATATTCCAACCCACATATATATTTTAAGGGCCATTTTCTCATGTTCCTGTTTTTGCTCAAATCGAAATCAACCTAGATTTTGCAACTAGGTGGTTTTTTTTGCCATTGGTTGCCTCATGTAGGTTGATTTTAAATTCGGGCATTTTGGACAAGGGCTGGAAAGGTATAATATTAGGTTGGCAGCACCTCTGCTCTCTGCTGATTATTGTTTTGATTATTGCGCGAAAATTTTAAATATTAAAGCAAGAATTTTACAGAGGAGAAGGTTTTTCTTTTGGAACGACTTGTTACTATGATGGGAGATTAAGCAATAGGTCGAAAGCTAAGTTCACACAGGCAAATAATTTGGACACATTTTCATGAAAATTTGGCTATATAGGCAAAATTGTGGAACTTTCCGGACATATTTGATCAAATTATTTGCGTATGGAACCATAGTTTAGGTTTTTAATCCTGTAAAATCTTTAATCATGGCTATTTTGATCAAATTAAGCCAAATTATTTGAATGTGTAAACTTAGCTGTGTTTTCAGAAATGTCTGCAGGTGTTCTTGTATATTAAAGGCACATCCAATATTTTTCATTTTTGGTTTACTTACTAACAATTCACACTTTACTGTTTTTAGCAGCAGTTGGTTTTTGTTTTCAAATATTTTCAGCGTGACCATATGCACGCATACATAAAAATACTTAATATGGTTTAACATGTACATTGTTTTCAAATCAATGAGGATGAAGTACATTGCTACAAAAACCACCTAGATTGTTAGCCTTGAACATAAGCAAAGCAAATGCACTAAATCCACCTAGATTTGCACAAACAGCAACAAGAGAAAACGGCCCTAAGATTTGAAAACTTATGTGTGTAGTTTTTTATTGGGCCATTTCGGTTATTTTATGCGAGTTTTTTCTTACTTGCGGGTTTTCTTATTGTTAGTCTCTGTATGAGAAGATCCAATAAATAATAATATATCAAGCAAACAAAAAAGAAGAAAAAAAAACGTGGCCAGTGATAAGTCCGTCAGATTAATCTTATTCCAAAAGATTTTAAAATATAACTAACTTTACGTTACGTAAATTACTAGGAAATCTTAATTTATCATTCGTTTTGACTCACGGGTCCAATCCACCCAAATATCCCACTTATATAGACACTAGTGATTAGTGCATTCCAAAAGTTTTGTTGTCTTCAATTTAACAAGATTTTTTAATCTTTGTCTCGTACCTAAGAAAAAACCAAATAAGAAAATCATCATTAACGTTGAAAGGTTTCAATCAGCAAATCTTTTGCCTCATATATCGTTTTTTTTTATTATTTGGTGTTCGAACAAATTAAAACTTTCAAAAAATTAATTAAAACTTCGTTTTTTTGACAGTGCCCCGTCTAGAGGTCGTCATCATCGTTTTTATCGTTCTCGTTGTCTTGCGTACGATAGCCATAAATAATGACCAGTCGACGCCTCGGCACTGGACTGTCCGCCATGTTTGCCACTTCATTCATCTCCATTTCCCTCCAGCCACATGCATGTGTATTGTGTTTGCTTTGCTAATTGGCTTGGCCAAACCTTCCCCTCTCGCTCTGTGATTGATTTGTATGGCTTAAGCTGCAACGATAAATGGTGTAAGATTAATTTGTCACAGACCTGAAGGTCTTGTGCGTGTGTCTGTGGAAGTTTGTTTTAAATAAATAAATTACTCTTTTCTTTCTTCGATATTGCTAGGCAAACCGAATTTCAGACAATAAAATTCGAAAAAAGTGATAAACATTTTATTTATTTGGCGACCTTTCTAATGTTTAATTAGTGAGTTTAGCTGGCTCGAGGTCCGAAAAGTTGTAATCATGCATTCGTTAGCAGACAACTTACTGAAGATTTAGCCGGAAGGCTGATGAAACCGTACTGCATAGGCTACCAGTTTTTTCTGGTGTACAATGCATAAGTTGTATACAGTTGTGAGCAAACGCAACATTTTCAGACCTCGATCGAGCTAAACGTGCTAATTAATGATTTCATTTATTTGATAAGAGTCAAACCACTTTGTGACACATTTTCACAGTTGTCGAACGGGGTAAATGGAAATTGTTTATGGAGCAGAAAAAACTTTTCTTTTTTATGGTGGGAGAAACAAAAGGTTTTATTTAAAGAAACTTTAAGACAATAGTGATTTTTAAGATAAGGTTAATTTTTTTCTTCTACTTAGATTAATTTCTTGAAAACCTTCCATTAATGAACTTGCTCTTGTACACCCAGAAAAATAAATGACCTAAAATGGCCCAAAATTGCCTAAAATTTTAAGCAATTTTGCCTAAACTAACGTCCAAAGAATTTTGGACTAAAATTAAGGAGAGGCATTACCTAAATTTTTTTTTTCGGTTTAGGTCGTATGTGGCCTAAAATCGAGTTTATATTGACCTAAAATTGAGTCTATATTTTTATGAAATATGTGGCCTAGAATGTAGGCAGTTATTTAAGGTAATAACTTCCTTGAAAAAAGTCCCTCAACGCCTTCATTTATAGGCAATAAAGCTCATTAAAGTTTGTCCATAATTACCTAAATTTGTAGGTAATCTTTGATCCCAAAAAGAAACCATATATTTTAGATACATTATTCTTTTATTTTAATTTATACTAAATTAACTTAGGTTTAACAAATATAAATGAATTTATCTTATGAGTATGAATAGGAGGGTTATTTATATTAATTAAATCTATTAATTTATAGTTACCGTAACTAATTATTTGATAACTATTATAGTGCTTGCAAAATTTTGTTTCCATTTCTTGGCAAAACGAAAATACTTTTTCTTTATTCAGAACAACTTCTTTTATAACTAATGATGAAAATTCTGGCTTAGTGAAAAAAATAATGTAGCCACGCTTAAAAGTGTATCCAAATTAGCTTACATATAAATAGCATCTAGCTGAGGATATGTCATGTTCAGGAAAACGGAGACGGATTCATTTAAAATTGAAGCAGCACTTATCTATAAAAGAAGAAAAATAATAATTTCCTTATAAGGAATTATCAAAAACTCTTAAATATTGCTACCTCAATATTGGTCTGCAAATTTGGGACATTATTTTCCTGTAAAATACATAATTTTATAGAAATGGTAACAAAAAATTGGCTCTTATTGTCACCTTGTTCATCCACAGTTGGAGATTCCTCTCAAATTTTACTCGAGCACCAAACAAATGCTTCGGCACAATCTCTTTTAAATGTTCACTTGTAAGGATCAAGACAGATTCAGCGTCTATGCCGTGAGCTGAATACCAAAAGGTACAAATAAATATATTGGCTATTTTTTGGCAATTTAAGTGTATTTAGCCATTTGATTAAACCTAAGGTCCCACAGGCAAATGAGTTGCCCAAAATTTTATGAATTTTTCTTATAGAACCATTGTTTTTCTTTTAAGTCTTGCAAAATCTGCAATCATGGACATTTAGCCAAATTTCCATCAAAATTTGTCCAAACTATTTGCTAGTGGGACCTTTGCTTAACAAAGACATTTCATGTTAATTCAATATATGGTCACAGATGGTGTGCAAGATGGATCAGTATTAGTAAGAAGCGAATTATTTTAGAAAGCTTAAAATAAAATGTTAAATTGATTTTCTTACCAATGAAAACTTCATGCAACTCCTCACAACAGAATTTTTTTAAAATGTCTTCCAAATTTGCAAGCACTGGAATAAAGTTAAAATTAATAATAATCAAAATTTTATGCCGATTAAAAAACAAAAGCCAATTTATAAAGCTAAGCTTTTATCACTGATTTCTGAAGAGAAGAATGCATGTGCATATGTGATGCCAAGCTAGCAGTTAAACAGACGCATGCAAAAAAAAGCTGATATTAAAGCTAAATTTTCAGCACTGACCACAAAAGAAGAAAGCGACATGATGAAACATGCGCGCATTGACCAAAACACATTTGTTAATTTGGCTGATTCGGCGAAGTGTTTATATACATAAATTAAAAAATGTACATTGTAAATATGCATATGTATGTACTTAGTACATATGTATATATACGTATGTATACAGTTGCCTGTTCACTCATTTACGAGACATTGTGTGTAAATGTGTTTGTACATATGTATGTGTTAATTGTGCCGAAGCAACCAAAGTACTTGTGTATGTACTAAAAGAATGCATGCAATCACATTTTTAATTAAACTTACCTGTATTCACTGAACAACACAATCACTTTTATTAATATTTTTATATTTGATTTTAACTTTAATTTCGGCTTTGTCGCCTTCACTTGCACTTACATTTGGTTCCTTGTTCAAAGTAGTGTGACCAGATTAGGATAACAAAATTCGACAAAAAAGTGCGCGCCACGGTTAAAATTGTTTAAAATTTAGTCGCCATTTTCTGGTCACAATTCTGCACAACCGAATGCGACTTATGTAGCTAGATGGCCGATTATGCTGAAGTTGGCATTATTGGTAAAACATAACAAAAAAAAAACGCACGCTTGCCAAGATTTACTGATATACATTTGAAACTGACTGCAGGGCGAAGCTTCTGTTAGAGATTTTTTTTGTTGTTTATAACTTGATAACTGTTTAAAAACAATATATGAGCTCATGACTAAGGCAATAAATTAAATATTCATAAAAGCGTACCATAGTGGACTTTGCAAGGAAAATATCAATTTAAATTTGTGGTATAGTGTGACCAAAGTTTGAAAAGTGAATTTAACCAAAACCAAATTCAATGAATCATATCATTCCTATGGCGGCTGTATGATATAGACGTCCGATCTGCCTCATCTTGACATATTTGAAGCTTCAATCAAATACAATTAAAACTGACTGCGTGAAAAAATATTATAAGTGCTTATAACCTTATTAAATAATTTCTCTAAAACCGTAAAAGTCTCAAACTTTTGGCAAGTGTCATAATTTAAGTTGAGTTATGTTAAGGGCAATAAATAGATGAACTAAAATATTTAAATATTCAGTATTATCAACCCGATACCTGTGCTATAAACAACGCAGTAAATTTTTTAAAAATTTCTTTTTGATTTTGCCCAATTTAATAATTGTTTTTTTTTAACTAACAAAAATTGTTTGTGCAACATTTCTGAAAAAATGAGAAAAAATGTGCTGTTGTTTGAAATTGATTTTGTTAATCATATTTAAAGGTTTAATTAAATCCGTCGCAATTTTCAACCTTTTATTGAAAAAATAAACATCTAACATATTTTAATTTCTAGGAATTCATTAATATTAAATTTAACTCAAAAAATGAAAGCTGAATAAATATTTGTAGGGCAAAGCCACTGACATAACTTTAGTGTTGTATCCTCTTCATATGTAGAAGCCACTTGCCTTAACCAATTTTACCCGGAAACAATATAAAATTTGTCCGTGTGGTAATTCAAAATATATTTTTAGCCAATTGACCTATTTTTAAACACATAAATTCCTAAATTTATTTTACCTAAAATTTACAATTCTAGGCTAAATTGACCATTTTTAAGGCCATTATTGCCTAGAAATAAAATTTTAGGTAATAAAAACCAGTTTCCTAAAATTTTAGGAAACACTTTTTTCTGAGTGTAGCGTCAGCAAACGCTGTTTTAATTCTTTGGTAATTTTTTCATCTTTCTCTGCCTTGTTCGTGGGTGCTGCTGGTTGTATTAGTGATAATTTCAATAATCGCATTCTCTTTCTCGGTGTGGGTCTTTCAATTTTGATTATATGTGGCTCAATGGGTGGTAAAGACTTTCTCCTACGATTCGGAATTTTGAGCATAGTTTATGTTCAAGCAAAAGACTGCTTACTAAAGAATTACGAGCTGAAAATGTTTAAGTTCAGTTTATGTTTGATTTAAATCGAACTATTGAATTTTATATGAATAATATTTACGAATTTTAAAGTAGAGTTTGCTTTGATTTAAAGGCAGCAGATATATTATGGACAGTCGCTTTGGCCACGAAACTTGCAGTCAAGCAGACTCGTATGCGTAGTTCCCTTGGTTCAATGTGATCTGTCTATTCTTGCCTATTCACTATTTAATGATATTCTTAGGCATTCAAAAACTAGCGAGAAGTGATTTTTTTGTTGTAATATTTAAAGTCGAAAGTGCCATATATCCCTAATGTGATTCTCTAACGATAGTGAAATAGCAACGCAATTATCTCTTAATATTTATAAAATTTAGTCGTGTTCGTTCAAAATTAAAAGAATGCATAGAATGCATATTCCCTCCCATCCCAAGACATAAACTTCCCCAACTAATTCAAATAACTTGCTTCCCAGGTAACACCACCACCAAGTGAAATTTTTAATTGTCTGCCATAGTCTGGCCTCAAATTAAGTCAACGTATTTATGACTTCTTTGATTTCTTTTGGTACAAGCAGCACGCCCAGCTTCCTTTTTCATATTTCAATTGAAATGCGCAGCAGCAGCTCAATTAAAAATCAAGCCAAGTGATGCGTGCCCCAAAGGCCGTGCCGACAAGTACCAAGTGTTTGTTGTTTAGAAATGAGAAGCCCTCTTGCGAGGGAGAGAGAAGCCTTGTGGCAGTGGCTTCATCATCGGCCTGGCATGTTGTTTCTTGGTTCTATGTGTCCTTTGCTGTGGGCTGTTCAGTGTTTTCCTTTTATTGAAGAGCGCTTAGCTGGGCAGTATTTTTGGTTTCTGAGTGTTTAATTGTTTGTGGCGTGCAGAAAAACTGCACGTAACGTGTAGAAATTAAAAAACTAAACGCTGCATGTAGAAATGCTAAATGCTGCGTGAGCAAAAGCAAAGTTTAAACGACATTAGAAGATCAGCTTATTTCCAAATAACTTCTACATTTTTCATGCAGCAATCTGAATACCACACGAAATTTTAGGGTTGCTTCATTAATGTTTTGGATATTAAAGCGTACGGAAATTCTAAACGAAAAATGTAGCTCTAAATCAGTACTGAATTCTTACATTTTTCGTTTAGAAAACTGCTCTCCACAAGCGACATGTAGGTTTTCTACATAAACGTTTACAATTACAAATGCTGAAAGCTACATGTTGAAAATCTACACGAAAAGTGTGCAAATTTCAGTCCCGTATATAAATGAGCTGAGCATTGCATTCGAACTCGAGAATTACAAGAAAGCACAAGCTGGTTTATGTTTTCAATACAAGTACTTTTTACTCAATACAAGTAACACATTAGGCGTGGTCGTTCCAAACATGTTTCAGTTCAAGGGCACCGATGTAAAGTCCCCCCGGAGTAAGGAAAAAAAATATATAAATTGGTTTAATGTGATATTTTTCAGAACCAAACTTGGTGGGTGTGGGGGTGTGGGTTGGTGGTCGTCTTCAGCTCTGAGATGATGCATAGCGAAATAATTGAGCGTTTAGTTCTCATTGCAACACGTGGCATGTAGCTTTTCTACTTGCTGCATTTATAAATGAGAAAACGAAACGCAGCATGCAGAAAAGCTACACAAAAGTAATGGGTTGAGAATCCCGGTCAAAACGTGTAGAAATCCTACATTTTCGTGTAGATCTTGCATATTTTTTTTTCTGTGTATGTTTTTAGATGGACGAGACATGTCCTTAAGATATTAGAAAAATTTCACAAATGCTTATTATGATTTCTTATGATTTATTAAGAATATCTGTGGTACATTTGAAACGTTTTCAATTTTCGAGTTCAGGAAATTAAACAATATTGTTTAGGCCTGTTACAAAAATAGAATCAAAATTAAAATGCCAACCAACTTTTTATAAAGGAAAAATTTTATGAAATAGTATGACTTAATTTAAACCCTTCTAGCGTCAGTTGAAGTTCCATTTCTTTACTTAAGTGTATACTTTTACGCTCTTGTAAAGTGTATAAGCTTAGCATAAATAAATCTGTTAAATCATATTAAGCATATGCCCAAATTGGCTGGAGAATTTGTATCTAGCTTAAAGTGAATCAAAGGGGAACAGTCCTAACTCCTGCCACTCAATTGCAGAGCATTGACTCGCTTAAGATTTGCCAAAACCATTAGCACTGGAAAATATGACAATGACTGAACCATACTGTTCTCTACCCGACACTGGAACGGTTGGACGCTAATACGCACCACAGGTAACCAAAGCTGGACTTTCCCATTGGTACGTGGGCTGATGAGCTGACACATGTCGTTGCTTTGCCCAAAGTGTGATTCAAAATCATCGTCCAGTGCCTAAGTGCCCCGTGTGTGTATGAAAAACTATTGAGTTGCAAATTATGCAAAGTTTGACTGACAAATATTTTTGAATTAAAAACATTTGGCCCAAGCTGACATTCAGGGCCAACTACAAGCTGGAGTTTTGACTTGCTGAATGTCAAAAACACGACTCGCTGATTTGCCAGCTAGAAAGAGACCAGAGAGCAGGAGTTGGTAGCTGGCAAAAACTTGATTTAATTTCAACTTTTTTTCTATACTGAACATCAAGAATACTGAAAACATGCCGCATTCGCATTCATTCATTTTCATTTGTTGGCATGTTGTCTGTTTTTGTGTGTGTGCCAATGACAAGACTGTCAAGTTAGCTAGGGGGAAGGGCAGTGAAAAGAGTGTTGAACACAAACTCTCGGATATAGGCAGTGGAATATTTAATTTAGTTTGATGTAAATGAAATGTGCTGCCAGAGATAGTAGGAGAAGAACGTACTAAGAATATAACAAAGCACAGTGGGCAGAAGGCGGGTAAATTTTAATAAAAAAAAAAATATGACAAATAGTTAGAACTTCGCCATTTTTAGCCTATTTGAAGTAAACTAATCCTTTAATTGTTCCAAATGCAGGTATTACCTTTATAGCAAATTTAACTGTTTCTGTTCCATTCTGAAAATATCATTATAGAGACGCATAATAAGGAGGGTAAAATTCAACACACGTATACTTTCCTTGATATGTATTCAGAAAGGACTGTGAATTTTTTTGTTTTATTGTTACATCTATTTTGTCACTTTTTTGTCAGCAACTTAAGATATACTGGAAAAGTCTAATGTTCGTATGGTATATTTTATGTTTGGATTGGTGTTAGATGTTGGATGTTATGACAGATTCAGATACGTCATCTTGGAAGTTACCAAGGGAAGATTCTCAAAAGTCTTCTTTTGGCTCTGACACCATTTATCCTTCTTCTGCGAAGTAGTTGCCTTGCTTACCGATTTTGGTGTTCTCCAAGTCTCTCAATGTAGTCTAGTCCGCAGATTGTTTAACAATAACGACTCCTATCATTGGGACATTTAGTTCTCTATCCAGCCTACTCGTGCGTATGTATCAGGGCGCTCTTGATAGTCTGCGTGGAACTTAGGCTTGGAGGACACGGATCTTGTGTAGATGCGTTGTAGTTGCAATTCCAAATACTTGTATATGTGTACCTTGTTCTTTAATGACAATTGAATTCTGCTATTTAGCAGCCATCCCAATTGAGCAGGTCTTCTATACAACGACCTTGTGAGCTGCTTTAGATGCAAGCGAAAATTCTGGCGCCTGTCAAGGTACACTCCCAAGTACCTGTGACCTTGATGTTGGGCTAGAAGTTGAACTTACATGAAAATTCCGGGGAAGTCGTCTCTCCTTAACGTTTAGGTGACATTGGCACACTTCGCTTGATTGATACCAATATTCCAGCGCCTGCTATAGAATTTCCGTGGCGCTGTAGACACAGGGATGTCTGGCTAAAAAGGCTGTGTCATCAGCAAACTTGGCAAGGAAAAGGTCCTGTGGATCATTCCTGGAATGGTTTTTTCAGTGGTCATGTCCTTGGTTGAAAGTGTGTAAAGCGTAGAGCCGAGGACGCTCCCCTGTGGAACTCCTGCACGTATAGTTCTTGTACTAGATTCAGCTCCATCAATGACGTCAGAAAACGTCCTGTCAGTAAGGAAGCTGCGCACCAGATCAAAGAGCTGTAGTGGGAGACGACTCTTTATCTTGCACAACAATTTTACATGCCACACACGATCAACCGCTTGTTTTACGTTGACTAATACCGCCACGACATACTCCTTGGCATGGTACCCTTCAAGGATAAAGTTAGTTATTCTGTTTAACTGTTGTTAATTATAATGATTATTATAAATTTATTTAATTATATTTTAATGCTGGCTAGAGAAATACCGCTTCAAAAGATTTTAAAAAAATGTTCATCTCTACTGAAGTATTTTCAATTCTGTTAACTATCTACCCCAAACATGCTAACCCTGTGTGGACTATAAAATGTAAAATAAAAATAAAAACTAACAAATGCTGCACAATTGCAACAGACTTTACGTTAGAATGAATTCGAGGGAGTCTTTGCGAAAGCAGAGTAGAAGGAGGGGCAGGTGGAGCAGGTGATGGAGGCATACATATTTTTGATGTTGAAAAATATTTGCAAATAAATTGCCAAAGCCAAGTGAAAGTCAGTGAGACCCCCAAAAAAATGGCCTGCTGCTGCTGTCGGCTGTGAGTGACGTAAATCTATTTCAACTGAGGGATTTGTACATGAAACATCCCAGATATTTTGCATTCCAATGCAGATCCTGTTGTTTTATGTTGTTTCTTTTGTTGTGTTTGTTTATGTTGTTGCTGCTGTTGCGGGTGTGGTCCATAGTCGAAGTGCGTTTGAGTAATCTTTGTTATTCGCTGCGCTCACCTTTGGGAGACTTTTTGATTACAAATCGCAAAACTGAAAATTTATTTCATTTCATTTCTCGCTGCACTTGTTTTTATAACATGCTAATGTATTTGAGTTTTGATTTGCTCTGACCATAGAGCATGAGTTAAAAACAACAGAGAGAGAGAGAGAGAGAGATTGAAAGAAGTTTGGCGTTTTTATTGGACGCGGCGCGCTCGTAAATCAAATTCAATTGTGTTTGTTGTCCATTTTTGGGACTGACAAAGGTTGATGTTGCTGTGGTTTAGGTCTGCCGGGGCTTTGAAGTGAACTCCAAGCTAAACGTCCAATATATACAAAATGCACCTGGGAATCGCCAAAAAGCTGCTGGCAAACAGCAACAATGCGAAGTTACCGAAAGTTCTTTAGAGTGTTATGAATGAATTGTTCATTCATTGGGGGGCACTTGAGTGAATGATTGCGAAAAATAGAGGCATGAAGGCATATTAAAGTGAAAAATGTATTTCGAATTGGGAGATGTCAAGTCTTTACGTTGATTTACGAACTTTTATGACAATTTTTACATCCTTTTTTTTGTAGTTTACATTTTTATAGTGACTAAGAGTTAGGTGGGATAGCAAAGATTTTTTAATGTAATTTTTTAAGGTTTCCATAAAATTGCGACATTAAATTTCTTTCAATAGGGCGGTGTCCATGGGAACGGAAACGGCCGCGAAATGAAAAACTCTATATAAAAAAACTGCTGAAAAATTTTTTTTGTGTGGCCGCTTCATATTCGGTTTCTACCAATCGCGAAAAATGCTTACGTTTGCCACTACGTTACGTTCAAAGTTAACATCGCCTTTAAGTGCCGTTAACGCCTCTTTTTTGCCGTGACGTGAGCAAAATAGGTTTCGATTCTAATTTGTGCGGCCAAATTGAAAATGAGGTCATCTAAAAAAGATTCCTACAGAAAGCGTCGCCTAATGGCACTTTCTATGGCGGGCAAGCTGAATTTAATAAACGCCGTGAAAGTGAGGAGCGAGGTGCGGGACTTGGCGGATAAGAAACACTCGGAAACCCGCCAGAGAACACCGGCGGACCGGAGCACGGCCTGCAACATCATGTGGCGTCTCCTGCCACCACAAACCACTAGCGAGGAGCTTAAAATCTATTTGGCCAGCATTCAAACACTTCACACTCCAGTCCCCTCAATCAGTTCGATTTGATTGGCCACAACTATGTCTTCGATCACAGCTACCAGACCAAAAGGAAAATCATTGAACAGCCGCCGGTGCTCAATGATCGCGACAGTAAAACGGCCACATACCAAATGCCCGCTCCCAGTTCAGTGGACAGCGATCTGCTGGCCTCCTATCAAGCGGTAGTATAGCGGATAGTGCAGCCTCAATTGACCCCCTGAAGGTGACCAAGCAAAAGCGGATCAGGCAACGAGGATGTGCCCTACATCAATACCAATTATATCAAGGTAAGAAATGGGCGAACCAAACAACTTTATAAATCAATTCTATTTCTTAACGTTTCCCTGACAGGGCCCCGACTACGTGGCCAAGTGCTATGTGACCACCCTGGGACCGCTGCCTACTACCATTTTCGAGTTCAGCTTAGCCGCCAAGTCACACATGCTACATCCAAAGATCATCATGCTGACCTGACCTGGCTGAACTTTACGGAGGCAAATCGCCAGAAATGCGCGAATTACTTTCCAATCGAGGTGAGCGAAATCTTTGCCGTGGCAGCCAAGAGCGAGGTGTTCGATAAGTGCCGCTGCTCGGGACTACAACGAACTGCATTTAATGCCATTGATTGTGCCAGGCACAATTAAGGAAAATTTCTGAAGAGGCAGCTACCAACGTTCACTGCGCTAATACTGCTGATTGTCAAAAGTCATAATGATAGCAATTAGTTAATTGTTAATTTCATTTAATAATAAAAATATATTAAAATAGCACATTAAATATGTTTTATTCATAATCCTGCAAGGTGTTGTTGCTTATAAGTTCGTGGGCATATTTAACAGCGCCAGAGCAGCGCAAGGTTTCTTTGAAACGTTTATCGACAGAGTAAATTGCGTTATCGTGTTATAAACATAGGCTTAGCAGACTCTGTTAAGAATCTGCGGAATATCAACTTTATCACAAGAAATTTTTTGGCGATCCGTGGATACCGCCCTAATGCAATAAAAGTTTTTAAATGAAACTTCGAATTTACTCAAATAAGTTTGTGCATTACGGAGTTCGGAATCGATCTTGGCTCTGAGCTGAGATTTCTAAACAAATGCAGAGGTTTAAATGGAACCACTGGTGGAATGTGCACGCTATGCTTTTGATTAAAAGAAGAAGAATCTAAATTTTTTAAAAAATCGACTTCCCAGAAACAATCCAAAATTTTTCGGCAAACGATTTTGCCAATTTGCTCTGTCTTCCTGACCATCAAAGCTGCCAAAATACTTTTTACAAAGTAAAACTATTTTCGTACTTTATGTTATTGAAAAAACTTAACAACTCCATTAATAAGTTTATGAATCCCACAAAATTGTTTCGCATCCCAAAAGTATGTTCAAGGTTTGCGACGCTGTTAAACAAAGAGAAAACCAAAAACTGCCAATTAGCAGGTCATGCCCCCCCAGAGAAACGCCTACAGACGACGCTACGAGTTTACCCCATCAAATCGAGAATTTTGCTTGCGCCATTCATTTTAGTTTGCTGGTGCGGAGCTGGAGAAGAAGGCCTAATCCGCGTCACCTCGCTGATTTGCATTCGAGCCCAATGGCTGCAACTTGACATGAAAACAGTCAAGACCTCAAAGTCGTCTGCCAGTCGAAATGCTCGTGTCGTAGTAGTTGTCGCGTTATGTGTGACATTTGTTTGTTTAGACGGCACTCCTGGCGACAAATATAAATGTTGGTTAAGCTTTGCGAGTTTTGTTTGCCAAATTGCCTGCCAAGTGTAAAGCGCTTGTCGCTTAAAGGGAGACGCATTGTTTAAACAGCCAAAGAGTAGGCAATGTGTAGGATCTGCGCAATCTATGGTTCGATTTGAAGCAAGTCAGACTCTCAGATAAAAAACAAGTGAGAAAGTCGGTCACGCCTGACCATAACATACTCTGTACCAGTTCCGTGGAGCAATGAGTATTAGAGATAAAATTTGCGCTGTCTCTCAATTTTGACTGGTTTAAGCGATGGTGCCTTATTTACATTGTTTAGATAATTACTAGATATCTCTAGAAGGTACGAACAATCTATCATCAAAACTGTGGGAGACATGACTTTTTTCCAAATTCCGGGGGCGGGAATAATATATAAAAAAAATAATAAAATAATATATACGTATTTTCAGCATTTTGCCAAAATGTGCTTAATTCGCGGGAAAAAATGATTTGAAAATTTAGCTATTTAAAAAATTTAATTATTTTCAATTGCTTGCTATCCTAAGCCATTGGTAATAAAAATATTTTTAAAATCTGTAAATTTACGTGGGATCGCAATCTTTCAAATTACTTACACTTAAAAATTTGTTCAATTTTTTTTGGTTACCAAATCGCGAAAATAAGAAAAAAAAAAAATTAATTGACGCGAAAGGGACGATTTTTTTTTCTTAATTTTTTACTCAAAATTTGGTCTTGTGTCCTGGAATTTACTGTATTAAGCTCTAAATGGGACACTGAATAGTTCCAGAATTATGGTCTTTTCTCTTAATACGCATTCAAGTTCGATAGGATTTGTGAACAAGCTTAAAAAATGAAATCGCTCGAAGTTCTGTGGCATGGCGAAAATTTTCAGGCGATTTGAAAAATGAATTCAATGGCACCCCTGTATATGTTTCAATATTAGGGAAGTCGGATGTTTAAAAAATACCTATTACGATATTTTCGATATTGAAAAAGTATCATTTCGATTTCGATATTTCTGATATATTTGATATTTTCAATGGGATTGAGAAAAGATGTAAAAAAATGAAAAGATAAACTTGAATAGAAAACATAATTTTATGAATAAAACCATCAAAAATATTAGCGAAAAATATCACCAAAATATATTCAATATCCGATATATTGCCTCAGAAAAATATTCCTTAATGATATATCGTCTCTTTTATTCCGATATATCGATATTATTTCCGGCATCCCGAGATTCAATTCCAAATTTGCAATTAAAGGGCGGTATCCACGGGTCGCCAAAAAATTTCTTGTGAAAAACTTGATATTCCGCAAATTCTTAACAAAGTCTGCTAAGCCTATGTTAATAACACGATAACACACTTTTTTCTATCGATAAACGTTTCAAAGTAACCTTGCGCTGCTTTGGCGCTGTAAAAAAAAACCTATTCATTTACAAATGAAAAATAAATTTAAGTGATGTAAATATTTATTAATGATGGTTTCACGGTAAGTACACGAGTAAATATATGCATATGTATTTGCTTGTAAGTAAATGCATAGCTATGCATATTGTCCATGCTAAATTTTTTAAAATTAATATCCCTATTGAAGCGAACTTTTATTGTTGCAACTTAATGTGGCAAATGTGGTCGCCACCTTTGTGGAGTGGCAGGAAGAGGAGCAGAAGAGGGAAAAGAGGAAGCACAGATACTGGGTCAACCCATATCTACGCGAGAGAAGTGAAAAGGGGCGCTATTTCAAAGATGTGAGTTGCCATGCCTTGAAGTTTAAATGTTTAAATTACGAAATATTTGTTATAGTTTCAGAACATGATCCAAAATCCTGATGTCTTCCACGAGAACTTCCACATGAGCTACACATGCTTTGGAAAGCTATTCCAAAAACTAGAGGCACACTTGATGCCAAGAAGCATGTCTCGACCGGATTTCATACCACCTCAATTGAAATTGGCAGTAGTTTTGGAGTAAGGATTGGTGCTGTTGCGATTACTTAAGATCGTTGACTCATTTCTATCATGTGTAACTAGGTTTTTGGCGTCCGGAGATATACAACGTCATGTGTCCTCGTCTTATCGGATCAGCAAGTCGAGAATGGGCGTCCTTATTGACAAAGTATGCGATGCCATTTGCGCGGAGTTGAAGAATGAGATAGCTCCATGGAGTAAGGATGGCATGCTGCAAGATGCAAATGAGTTCGAGGAGGCTTGGAACTTTCCGAACTGCATTGGAGCAATTGATGGCAAACATGTGGCCATAAAAGCACCAATCGATAGCGGGAGCTTGTTTTACAATTATAAAGTATGAACTCACATTTTCGTATAACTTTAATTACATTTTTTTACATTTCAGGGCTTCCACTCAATTGTGCTATTGGCTGTATGCAATGCATCCTACAAGTTTACATACGTAGACGTTGGCGCTTATGGTAGTGAAGGAGATGCAAATGTGTTTTCAAACACAAAATTTGGAAAAGATATTCTCTCCGACCAACTCGACTTTCCCGACAACAGGGTAGTTGGAGTCAGCCAATTGCCATATTTTTTGCTAGGCGATGATGCGATTCCGTTATGCAAACGCATAATAAAGCCATACAGCGGGAAAAATGTCACAGCAGAGGAGCGTATTTTTAATTATCGAATGAGCAGGGCACGCCGCTGCATTGAGAACTCCTTTGGGATCCTGAGTTGGAAGTGGATGTGCTTGCAACGGACTCTCTTGTGCAAGCCTGAGCGAGCACAAAAGATTGTGTATGCCTGCTGCCTGCTGCCTGCTGCACAACTTTTTGATGCGAGTTGCTAAGGACGATTATGTTGCAGTTGCCGACTTGCGAAGCAATAATGCTGCGACCAGCAACCAACTTGATGGCAATGGCTCCATATCCCACTCAGGGAGATCTACGGACTATGCCAAGTTTGTGCGTAATTCCCTTAGAGACTATGTTGTGTCCGAAGATGGAGGCGTTCCCTGGCAGAATGAGGCAGCATTCGCATAAATCATGGTTTATGTGGTATTTAAATATATGTTTATTTTATTAAAAGAATAACACATTTTTTGTTCATTGCGTTGTGTCACTCCGCTGTGACGTCGAGTATGGCTGAGTAATTGACCATTATTCCATAATGTCTTAAGTTCTCATTTCTTAAATTAAAATTAGTAAGTGCCTTGAAAAAGACGTGGTGAAGTTTCACAAAAATAAAAATTATTTATTCTTGTCACTATGCCTTTTGGCAATCTGCAAAATTAACGCAGTGACCTCCGATTGTACGTCGGTGATTGCCTCTTCCGACATTTTTGCTAAAATGGTGTCCCAAAAAGTCAGCAGTGCTTTTGTCCCTTCGGCATGGATTGGCCCTCAGCCATGCGGTTGGTTTGGGACACCAAGCTCTCGAGGGCATGCGACATCCTCTCGGCTACTGGTGTGGTTTGGCCGACATTCTTTTTCGGCGTACGTCCTTTTTTCTGAAACGAGGTAAACTTAGTCAGAAAATACATCGCAATTATCTGTGTTTAACTTACATATTGGTATACCGACTCTGTTTGAACCTCAAAATCATTCGAGAGAGACGTTCCAGCAACCACATCATCATCAAAGATGAAGACATTCTCAGCCATCGAATCTGGGAGTGATAAGTCGCAATTCGAGACGGGTGTGCTCGGCTCACTTGGATCGTGTTCCGAAGAAAGAGTTCTGCAAGAAATAAGTGTGACATAAGTGACATAAGTGTGTAATTTATTTAAGCTTATTTAATCAACTTACTTGCGCATTGTTGATGTGTTCGGCAGAAAGGACATTGCGCCCGCAAACTCCCAATCAACGTCACTGGATTCCAGTAAAGAAGGTGAATCCAATGGAGAGCCACCTGCGCTACCCGTCTTGAAGCGCTTTGCAGACGAAATTTTGGTGTGGTACCGGTTGCTGTCCTTCAGCGCTACCCATGCATCCTTGCATTCCATCACTTTCAATAAATATATTTCATTAAAATGAACATTATAATATGTAGTTGCATTACTTACCGCTTTTGCCAAGCTCTTCACTGATACTCAACCAGGCCGCGTTGACTGCGTTGGAATCCGAGTGCTTTTTGTTCGCCAAATCCCAAACCTCGCTTTTCACTTTCACGGCGTTTATCAGATTCACCTTGTCCGCTCTTGAAAATGCCATTAGACGACGCTTTCTACCGGAATCTTTTTTAGATGCGCTCATTTTGAATCTGGCCATTCAATTGCGCCGCACAAATTAGAATAAAAACCTATTTTGTTCACGTCACGGCAAAAAAAAGGCGTTAACAGCACTTGAAGCACTTAACAGAGCTTGAACAAGACGTAATGGTAAACGTAAGAATTTCTCGCGATTGGTAGAAACAGAATTTGAAACGGCCACACACAAAAATTCCTTAGCAGTTTTTTTTATATGGAGTTTTTCATTTCGCGGCCGATTTCGTAGCCATGGACAGCGCCCTTAAAGCGTAGTACGGAGACGCTGACAATTTTATGTATGTGCGTCAAAATAGCGACGGATATTTAGCGACGATTTGGAGCGAAGGAAACTGGAACACTGAGGCAATTTTTATTTTTAAATTTTCAAGTTAATTAAATGATTAATTTAACAACTGTAAATGCAGAAATGTTAAGAAAGACGTAAACTATCGTTTTAATTGGGCGGGTGGAGGATTTAAGCTTTTTGGGCATTCAAAATGAGGTGTTGAAAAATTGACTTTCCACTAAAATTTGGCTGTCTTTCAGTGAAGGACTCATCAAAATCATGTGGAGCGTTTTCGAGATATCTTCATGTGAGACCACCTACGTTGCTCGCCATACAAAAAGCACCTGTTAAGCGTAGGCTTACATATGCTCACAAATATCTCGGCTTACAGCTCGCGTAGCGCAATGCACGATATACCAGCATATTCGCCATGGTTTTGGCTGTCTTTCAGTGAAGGACTCATCAAAATCATGTGGAGCGTTTGGTAGAAAAGTGATGATTTGTAGACACACTAAAGGCACTAATTCAAACAGAATTCAGCCCGCGCCAGAAATGGAACCAGCTGAGTGTGGGAACCAGTTCACATTCTTATCGATATGCGATATTTTTTATATTGGCCGCGAATGGTCTGCCTAATTCGTCGCTATCTATTTAGCGCAATTTTGGGCTCGGGTAGCCATATATGCGGTATGCAGGATTAATCTAGGATTAATTCCGCATTTTTTCCGCCCCCACTCATTAAAATCATGTGGAGGGTTTTTCTGAAAAATGCATTTTTGTCTCAGGCCAAATTTTGGCCAGCTCTGGCAGCGCCGGCTAACATTTAAATTGGCCGCGAACGGTCCAGTGTGACTACATTTACCGATTCCGTTATGTATGTGTGAATAAGGGCACACTTATGTGCAAAATTTCTAAGGAAACACAATCAAGGAAACTAATCTTTTAAATAAAAGACTAAACAACAAAGAAAATAAATATTTTCAAACAAAAAACAATTGATTGAGTGTGTGAAAGCCTCAATCAAGTCAAAAAACAATAAGTCGTACAGTGAAGTGATCGGTGTAAAAAAATATTTAAAAAAACCACAAAATTCACAAAAATTTAAGAACAAAATAAATTAATTTAAGATGGCATCGAAACAAACATACAATTTGACTAAAAAGTAAGTAGCACACTCCCTCAACTCCCTCCCTCATATTTACAGTGAACACAAAAATTATACGAACCTAATAAACTTTTCGCAAAGACACTACACATATATAGATAGCGCATATCATACAAACTCAGCTACCAAGAATCTATAAATCTTTGCTTTTTGTTTAATAAGTGTCCGAGCCATTGTTGAGTAAACTGTACAAAATTTATTCCCATAAAAAGTTTTTTAAAATAGATTTTCGAGTTTAAAGGCTTGATTCCATATGACATAAAAATTTATTTCGGCACAATGCTTCATTCAAATAAGACTGCTTTGCAATAGCATTCAGATTTGAAAACAGTTCAAACGTGTTTTTATTCATGTGAAGTTCGGCATTGCAAACTATACTAAAAAATATGTCTAGTAGAAGGTAATTGTATAGTATAGGGACATAACCTCAGAAAATTATAATAAAAATACTTTCGATAGATCGCGAATTATGAAGAATTTTTTTGCAAAAAATCGCGGTCATCCATTGTTTTTTTTAAGCGAATTTGGAAATATACAGGTTTTGTATAAAATACATATATTTTATATGCTTTTCGTCAAGTGTCAAATAAATAATGCATTTTTTTAAAATTTTAAATAAGGTCCCTATACTAGACAATTACCAGGTATTTATATTTCGTGAAGCATTCGTGACGTGAAAGAAAATATTGCTCACGCGCGCACCTCTAGTATACATAGTCTTGACTATAGGTGCACTCGTGAAGTTAATTTGAACGTGTCACGGTGTGACACGACGAGTAAAGACTGAGTTTCGTGCTTGATCACTAGTCTTGACCAATCTTCTATATATATAAAAGAGTTTAGATAGGAAGCTGAGTTTTTCACTGTAGTTTTATCTTATGCTAAAAACTGTCAAGTGAAACTCTTTTGTTTATCATATTTTTATCAATTTTTTGTATTTACCATGTGTCAAATATTTTATTACAGAAATGCTGCTGCCGGAATTGCTAATGCCATCAAAGAAGCTATGGCAGCTGGAGCTATTCCTACGTATGGAAAATTAGAGGAAGTACATATTCAAACTATATGTACAATGGTAAATAATAATTTAAGAAAAAATGGTAGAGTTTACCAAATTAATGCTAACAGTAAATATCGCTTAGCAATTATAAAAAAATAAATAATAATATAATAATATAAATAATAATAAATAAATAATAAATCCATGCCCATAACCAAATATGAGGCCCTTCCTTTAGGTTCTGAAATAAGTTTTAATCATAAAAGCGAATCGTATATCGCTAATAATAATAAGGTTATTAGAAATGCTCAAAATACTTATCCTAGTATTGAAGAATCTTCTCTCGAGAGTTCTAATAATATGATTAAAAGTTCCATAAATCCGGCCGACGAAAGTCTTATCGAAGCAAAATTAAAATGTTTTCGAAAAAATTGCCGTGATGGAAATGAATCATTGAATGTTGATGTTGAAATGGTTGAGAATGTAGAATGCGTACGTTCAACAAATTCTCCATGCCAACATTTGGCCATAAACACGATGATATCAGATTTTGTCAGCATACTTCAATCGTGCTGCAAAAAATTTACATTGAAGAAAAGTATTGAACATATCATTAGAGATAAATACTTTGAATGTAATAATGCATGTGTTTTGTATTTTAACACTATTCGAATTAATAAAAACACATTCGTTGCTTATGGATATTGTAAAGATCCATCTTGCAATTTATTGAAATTTGTTGGTTCTTTTGATGGTTGCTTAAAGATATTTACTAGCAACTCTCATTTAAGACACACAATAAATTTAAAAAAAGCAACTCAATGCAGAGCCGTAAATCGCTTTGTAGAAAAATGCGAAATTAAGGGCACTACTGCGTTTGTGTATAAAAAAAAGAAAATTAACAAAATGAATAAGTACAGAGCTTTGGTAGGAAATGACCAAATGGTACATACCAATCTATCATATTATAGAAATTTCATATCGGAGGAAAATGCTAAAAACGATTTTGATAAAGATGCGTTTAAAGATGCCTACGATATGAAATGTATGGAATACAAAAATTATATTCAACATTTATCGACCAGAATCGAAGTATTCTTATGGAATTCTCCAATTAAATATTCACACATTACATATGGATGCGACTGGCAATGTTGTTCAACCATTAAAAATTGCTAATAAGAGAATATATCTATATTCATTAATAGCACACATTCCTGAACATCACATAACTTATCCGGTCGCAAACGCGATTCTTTCAAATCATACAACGTATGACATAGGTTGATTTTTATGTGATCTCAATAGGTTTTGTGAACAAAATAAAATTAAATTGCCCATTTGTAGACGAACTATAACTGATGTTAGTTTTGCTATCATTGGGGCAATTTTGAAAGAATTTAACGACTTGGACATCTTGAAATACAATGATATGTGTTTTGATTTTATTTATGGGAAAAATAATGCCTTTCCTAAAGTCTGCGTTCAGTTTTGTACAAGCCTCTATAGTAAAATCATGTGTCGTGATATCGACAACAAAGTCGGTTTGAATAATACAGAACTTAGAACATTTTAAAGAAATGCATTGGCTTTGGCATATAACATATGCGAAATCGGAGACTTAGAAGAATGGTTTAAAAACCTTATTATAATACTCTTGTCTCCAAATTTCAATAAAATGGTTAGTACCGCAATTTTATACTTCTCAAGAAAAAAAATAGACGTTACTAATTTCGATGAAATTGATGTTGCTTCGCAAGATGCTGATGTGTTTCGCGACCACACATTAAAAACCATTGCAAGCAAAAGTCAATTTAGAAAAAAATTCAGTAAAATTGCAGATGAAGTTAAGAAAAATATTTCACTGCAGGTCGACGAGGGTCAGGCTAATCAATTCTTCCAACCTGAAGTGGTAGATATTGTTTTAGAAAAGTATATTGTTTATACACCATTTTGGACTAACATAAAAGGTATTTTTATTGATAAGCTCAATAAAAGACCTAGCAATGGTCCTATTGAATCGTTTTTCAAAACGATGAAACATAGTGTAATAAAGTCAAAACATGGAATGAAGCTTGGTAGATTAATTCGAGAAATGAATGATCTTTCCAACTCTGTGATCAGACAAATTGAATATGTGTATCCTGAATTCTTGCACTCCCCTCTTATGCCTGGTACTACTATTAAAGCCAGACCTAAAAAGCATAAAGAAAAACAAACAAAAACGATTAACGAAATGTCTAATAAAAAAAGACTTTCTGAGCACCAAGAAAGCTGGCAGAAAAAATGTGTTAAAAAACTAAAAGTAGGACTATTTAAAGGTGATTTCTCTGGACCAATTAAAGTTCAAGAGAAATACAAGTCAGCATGCCTTTCAAAAGACACTGATGATAAGAACTATAATTTAGAACTAACAATTGTACCCGAACATGTTACGGATGATTCTATTTGTTTAGATCATTCATATGCGAGGTCTCCGAGTAAATTTGGAATGGAAGAGAATTACAAAGAAATTCTTATTAACAATTCCGAATTAAGCAGTTGCATTATTAAAAACACCCAGTCGTACGTAATAAACTGCAATACTCTTTTTGAAACTGTACATGGTCATTATTATAGTAGATTCTTTTCTCAAATAGCACTATCCGATCTTGTCACATTGGAAGGAAAAAATTGGCTTTCGAACTTTATAGTTGATGCTGTCTTGACTGTTCTTATTTATGACCATTGTGACGAAGGAGTAAAAAGTCTTCCATGTCAACTTAGTGATTTTTGCTTTGGCAATAAGGAACTTATTCAAAAGACCCTTAAAGAAACTAAAAGCATTTTAATTGTTCCCCATTGCCATAAAGATCATTTTCATATATTGCTTATAAATAAGAAGAAGAGAAGACGCCAAGATTTATTATAATTGTTAAATAATATATTTATTATATTTCTTTGTATTGCAGATGGGCCACAACTTCATTCACATCACAAGCGAGGATCGACACAGCCGTGGTGGCTCTCGTGGACGCGGTGGAGGTGGCTGGCATGGACGCGGTGGAGGTGGCTGGCATGGACGCGGTGGAGGTGGCTGGTGTGGACGCGGAGGTGGCGGTAATTATATTTTGGCCGAGGCCCTGACCCAGGCACAGCCTTCAACATCCGCCCTGGCGCAGGCCCAGGCACAGCCTTCAACATCAACCCTGGCAGTGGCCATGCCCCCATCAAGATTGGCCCTGGCGCAGGCCCTGGACCAGTCTTCAACTGCGGCCCTGGACTAGTCTTCAACTGCGGCCCTGGGAGTGGCAATGCCCCAGCCCTCAACATCTCCCGTTGCCCAGGCAGCTTTTGGACAATTCCCTCTGCCCTATATCGAGGGCCTTAATCGCTATCAGCGAATGGCCGTCGGGGCAGAGGGCTCTGGCCATGCAGGCTGCAATTATCGGCCAACTAGTCCAGCAGCCGGCCTCCCAGGAATTGATCAATTCTCAAAACTTAATGGATGTGGAAGACAATGGAGAAGAAAAAAATAACACAAAATCTGGTTGCCTGCCGTTTTCTTGGCTAACACAGTCAAAAAATTTCGATTCTTTTGGATTAAATCAAGAAAATAGTAAGAAAACATAACTTAAAAAATGTGAAGAAAAAGTATTAAATGAAGAAAATAGTAAGAAAACATAACTTAACAAGAAAGAAAGTCGGTCAAGCCCGACTATAACATACTCTGTACCCTTACACTCGCATTTGCTCAGGAGTCAAACGGCCAGTTAACACCCCGCGCACAACGCGGTGCGCTCTCTAAGTTTCTCTCTCTCTCTCTCTTTCTCTCTCGCACTAAGATTGCCTGTGTTGAACGGTTAGGGTATGTTGCTGTGGTTGTTGGTGTGGGGGTGGGTGGTGTTAACTGGCCGTTATTTGCCCATAACTTGAGTATCGTTCATCCGATCTTGATAATTTCTTCAGCAAATCGATAAATAATTTTGTTTACAAGGTATCTCTAGAAGGAACGAACGATCTATCTCCAAAACTGTAGGAGATATGAAGTTTTTTCCAAATTACGGGGGCGGGAGGGGGCGTGGCAAAAATTGAAAATAAACTTGATCTGCCTGCAAGTATAAGAAATATATGTCCCATACATGTCAAACCTTTATCTCTTACCATCTCTGAGATCTCTTCGTTCATACGGACAGACAGACGGACAGACGGACGGACGGACAGGCTGTTGATGCTGATCAAGAATATATATACTTTATAGGGTCGGAAACGATTCCTTCTCCCTGTTACATACTTTTGCACAAACTTAATATACTCTATGTACCTTCGGTACAGAGTATAAAAACTGCCAATAAAAAGATTTAATATTATTACTTTTTACAGAAAATGTTCGTTTTTTCGAGTTTTTATGACAGTTATACAGTTATGCTTGCAGTTATACCGCTAAAGTTGGCGAACGACAAGAACGAAACAGCTGCAGCCGATGTACTTACCGCCATGGCCGCCAATCCACCCGAGTGGACTATGTGTTGGGTAAGGTGATCAGCTTTGCCGTTGAGCAAAAGGAGCCGAAAATTCAAGACGAGGCCTTTAAATGGGTAAAGGAGTCATTTACAGAATTTGACTTACAACTGCAACCCAAAATGCTTTTTGATCAACTCCATAAGGATGTGCGAGTCGCCATGTTCATGTGTTAAAATCTCATGAACTGTTTAAAGATTAAAAAACCGTCACATATTTCTCAGACTCGGATCGAATTTGATAGTCGATAGTCCTGTTGGTAGGACCAGGTGCCTTCTTCTGTGTCCGTTCGACTTGATTTTACCTTATGGTAGCCAGGGACCATGATGGAATAACATAAGGTGGTCCCGTCGGCAGCCGAAGTTTTACGAAGTATACACTTATTTCAGTGCACGTTTGCTTGTTGACGAGAAAGGTAGTGTGCGGACGAATTTTTTTTGATATTCATTAACCCTTAAGCGTGCACATAATAATATGAAATATTGCAAAATGTAGAGCTGGATAAATTTGTAATTTCTTTCTATTTTAAAATAAGAATATATTTTAAAGTTAAGTACTTAAACAAAAAAATTTGTATTAAGAACCAAAAGCAGCGTTTAATTAATAATTCAAAATTATTAAAAATTAAACTTTAAAAAAATGTCTCGTCTTTTTATTATAAATGGCATATTCAAACCCTACGGACATGCTAAGGCTTAATCAACAATCACATTGCCGCCTCACTCACACTCAAAACGACACTCAGTATACTATGTTCTTTTCACTCGCACTTATTGCAAGCATACAATAAGTGGATGTCTGTTGCCGACGGGACCACCTTATGTTATTCCATCATGCCAGGGACCGGGGTCCTTCCAAGTCGTGCTTGTTGAAACGCTCCGACGCGCGTGTGCTGGGGCCGTACTCTGCCCGATGATTTTCACTGGTGGATGCACACTGCGTCCAACCTGGCATTTTGGTTAGGGAGCCGATTCGAAAATCGTACAACCTGAGGCTTACCCGCCGCCGGTCAGGTGAGCAAGCGACGGTGCTATTCAACCGGGAATCCCATCCCGACACAAATGCAGATTCGAAAATCGCACAACATCCCCTGGTCGTTCTGCCGCTTCAAGGTGTTGACTCGACCGATGTCGCGCACTAAGTGAATTGTCATCTCGCTGATGCTCTGCTTTTATAGGCCGCAGGGCGCAGTCGACGGTGGCAGCGGTCGCAGCTGATGGTGGCAGAGCGCTCATACTCGATAACAATGGGACGCCTATCGTCAGCTGTTTCCGATTGAAAGATGGAGAGCGTTTAAATGTGCGCGCGTGTTTGAATATGCGCGAGTGTGTTGAATTTAAGGAAATTATATAGTAGGACTTCACTTTACTTGGAAGTTCTAGGGAAATAATAAAAATAGTGAGAATGTGTGACTTCAGGTGAATATAAATGCTAATATTACATATTCTAATGTTGCGAACTCCAGGAGGGTCGCAAAATCAAATTTGTAAATGCTGTATATAAGGAAATTTTCGATAAAGAAGGCCAAGCAGTTTATTTGAGTTTTAGTTTACACATTTACATATTATCCATGCTTATTTTCCAGGGACCATTCATCATTATAAGTTTTATTATAAAATGAGCCTTACAGATTTACCTTACCTTCAATAACGCCAAATATGCCATATTTACTCACAAGCTTTTTTCAGAAAACATCAAAACAAAATAAGCCAAAAACCACAAATGTTGTGGCTAAGACTTGCAACATGAAAGAGAAAATCAAAGTGTGAGCGACAAAACTTGTAGAATATGTTTGATTGCATTCCGATATTTGGTAATAGAATGTAACTTTGACTATACAAACTCTAAAACTTGTTCTTTTACAGATCCTGGACTGTCATGGACGAGTGGCTGCTACTTTGGAAGTGGCACCAGGCAAACTTGATAGACTTCATATACAGCAGCTGGGTAGTGAAATCTTGAGTGTAGGCCAAGCTGGAAATGGCAAAGCATCGCTTGGTGCTGGTAGATATGATATGATGATAAAAAGTTGGACTGATCTAGTGGCACATTTATTTTTTCCCTTGCAGACAAACCACGGCAATGTGTCATTGAATTTTGGTAATCGGGATAAGGACAAACCAATTGACATTAAAGATTTTAATATGACACTATTGTCAACCAATCGCAGAGAATTGTATCCCGAGGTCGATGTGGGCAACGTATGTACATGCGGCTGTTCATACAAAAGTCAAGCCAGCATCTAACCCGTCCAAACGAAAGTCAACTGAGTTGCCGGCACCGGAATTGGTGTGTGCGAAAAGGGTTTTTCATTATTTCATCCATTTCTTATATCAATTTCAAAATTTTTTTTGCTCATAAAATACCTTTAGAAATCTATATGAGCTGTCAGTGCTAATCCAAGTTCCTGATCTCGTAGTGTCAAAAATTGTTAAGCAAACAAATAAAAAAAAAATTTCAAATATTAATATATTTATTTTACCTGCATACACGCCAATTGCTATTTACAACTGTACAAAGAAACTCAAATACAATTTTGTTTCATAGTTGTAGGAATTTTTATTGTAAGAATTAAAGGAAATCATCTAAAACTGCGTTTTTAATGTAATTAAAAGAAGGACAAAAGCCATTCAATAGTTCAACAAAAGTTGGATAATGTCTACAAGAACTTTACCTTCAAGACTCTTAGAGAATCAATAAAGTCGGAATTTTTAACATTTGCTTTCGGCTAGAGTGGGGCCTCTAGTAATCCATATCGCTAGTTCATTTCTGTAAATAAAGTTATCGTTCGCTTATTGTTTCTCTCTGTGCAAATGTTCATAATTCAAAAGATTATTGCTAATCAAACCGCGTTACAATTCATTTGTTGAATACTATTAGGCCAGTTCCCGACAGTGAAATCGGCCCTTAATCATTAATATCTTAATATCGATATCAACCGAAACACTTGCAGATTCAAACGTTTTTCCTTTTGGCTACTGAAATTAAAATTAAATTGCAAATTTGGAATTGAAACTAGGGATGCCGGAAATAATATCGATGTATCGGAATATCGGAACAAAAGAGTCAATATAGCATTAAGGAAAATTTTTCTGAGGCAATATATCGGATATTGAATATATTTAGGTGATATTTTTGATGGTTTTATACATAAAATTATGTTTTCTATTCAAGTTCATCTTTTCATTTTTTTACATCTTTTCTCAATCCCATTGAAAATATCGAATATATCAGAAAAATCTATGTTTTTTTACAACAAAATACGAATATCGAAATGAATCTTTTTCAATATCGAAAATATCGTAATAGATATTTTTAAACATCCGACTTCCCTATTATTAAAACATATGCAGGGGGTGCCATTGAATTCACTAGCGATTTGTCAAATCGCCCGAAAATTTTCGCCTTGCCACAGAACTTCGAGCGATTTCATTTTTTAAGCTTGTTCACAAACCCTTTCGAACTTGACTGCGTATGGTTGACCCAATAAGAGTATGCATTTTTATTAATATTTTAAAATGGAAAGTACGTAGTACGTTCTTTTTTAAGCAAAACAAACTTAATTTTCTTCAACTGAGTTAAATGGGTTTTATTTCGCATACAAAAATTCAAATTTGCCGCCCGCCAAAATAAAAATGATACGTTGCAACTCTAGCTTCTGTACGGTTAACGAGAATGGCTAACGAAAATGTAAGCAAAAGAGTTGCTTTAATTAAATAAAGGCCTCTTGCACAACAGATAGCATTCGAAGAATTAGGGAAGATGCAAATCCGTGCATCATTCATGGATCCGTGTCGAACCCTCTTTCTACATCAGACGATAGACGTAGGCAACATGTTGTAGGTAATGCTACAGTAGCTTGTAGGTACTCGGAAAGTACCTTGGGCCCCGATTTATTCAATTCAATTTCAAGCAATTGAATTAAAGGTTGACCAGATTCAAGGTCAGTTTATTCCAGGCTGCAACCACAGCTATGTATCCTATCGCACATTGTGAGATTGCGGACTGGTTCATAAAAGACACGAAAATTTTGCTTTGGACATCAGTTCGATAAATTATTGAAATTGTAAACATTTCGGAAGAATACTTTGTTGTTCAACTCAAATTGGCAGCAATCGATTTACGAATTGCACAATAAATAACCAAAAGATCAACGCAAAAATTAATGCTTATCAATCAAATTATTTTATCTTTGCTTTGACATAAAAATCGCCATTGTACACGCAGTAAAACCAAAAAAAGTTGGCACCACTGAAATTCTAGCAATTTATTAAAATGCTAATATAATAAACAAAACATGCCAAACATGCCAAATGCCAAATGTTTAATTCATCAATAAGGTTTATTTTTATCAAAATGCATTTTATGGGCTTATTTAAGAAATTCGCCGACTTAAGAGTGCGCGATTTCAAATCATCGAAAACAGGGTCTGTGTCAGGGAGAAATCAAATTCGAGCGAAAGTGATTTCTGTGGTACCCCTGATTAGCAATCCACAAAATGAAAACAAATCATAATATTTTGGTCAATTTAAGATGTTTTATTATCCCATAATATTACAGATGGACGTTAGTTTATTGTTAAAAAATACAATTTATTAATTAATTTAATTTGTTGAATTGTTGTTGCTACAAATGATTGCAATTTTGAAATGTCAATTATCATAACGCGCGTCATTTTTTGCTGTATTTTACCAAAAAAAAAGAGCATGCCTTGAATTAACGATTCAGGTCTCCAACTTGCCCGAGTTGGCTCCCTCGGACTATTATCTTTTCCCAAACCTCAAAAGATGGCTCATCAATAAAAAACATTCAGCCCGCGCGTGAAGATACTTTGCAGACCTTTCGGAAAATTACTTTTGGGATGGGATCAAAAGATTGGAAAATCGCTGGAATAAGTGTATCGACTTAATAGGGGACTACATTGAATAAAAGAGAAAAAACTAATTTTTTCATTCATAAGGAGGTTACTTTTCACCCCACCAAGTATTTAGCATCAATTTTCACTTAGCGGCCTTTTTTACCTCGCTTAACGGCCGCAAAATTAAATTTCTTAATAAATGCCGAAACAGCCAAAAACTTGCATCATGGCATAAATGGAATCTTTGCAATTGTGAGCATAAATGACAACACACATCGATATCTTCCGATAAGTCAAATGGCCATTCAGAAAAACACCAAGAGCTTACTCTAGACATTAAATGCCAGAAGACGATAAAAGTCCTTAAAAGTCTTTTAATGCAAGCCGAGGTTGGTTTGACAAATTTAAAAAGTGCTTCTTCTTACATAACATAAGGCTAACAGATGAGGCTGTAAGTTTCGATGTAGACGCTACAAATGAATACCTAACCGTGTTGAAGAAAATCGTCAGTGATGGTGAATATGAGAGAAGGATCTACTCGTGTACAGAAAGTTTTGAAAGAGCTTTTGACATTACATCTGGGTTCAAATGCATCTGGTTACAGACTATTAAATAATTTGTCATGGAATTCGCTTGCATGGAAAAATATCGAATAAAAGCAG